>JAJDMY020000528.1:0-108660 GCA_022345705.2 Sabuloglossum arenarium | reverse complement strand
ACAGACATGACCCGTTGTTTGTTCTCTTTACTTTTACACTTTACTTGCTCCTAACTTGAGCAAAAAAGGCAACGGAGCGCACCTTACCAACGCCCAGCGTTAGTTATGACGAAGTTCCCTTACTCAAGCAGTCGTCCCGTCCCGTCCCATCCTCCATCCTCCATCCTCCATACTAACGCGTCTGAAAGAACCACATCTGTTATTGTTACGAGATTCTAACAAAGAGGGCATCGCCCAGGAACGACGATGTAACGCTCGTGTGGACCATCGTGGCACTCGCTGTCTTTTTGTCCATCGACAGAAGTACCGAAAAAATGCTGACCCGGATCTAAACATGAAGAATAGATGTAATAATTTTTGTAGTACTCGCACATATTGGCAGTTAGGACCGACAGTAAACTCTCTTGAATAGTAGCTTATGTTTCTATGGCCACGTTAATCTCAATCCAAAAGACTTAGGATTAGAAAATGTACCTGTTGAACAGTGAGGTCACAAAAGCTCACTTAGCAAAGAGATAATGTTTGGTGCATTGCTTGAACTTCAGCGAGGATACATGAAACTTATAAACAGCGAGACCACATTACATAGCTTGACCAAATAGAAGCATATAAAGAAATACGAACAGCAATGTCTGACGGTGTGTGCAGCTCCTGCTCTGATCGACACCCACATGCTGCATACCGACCCGAGCAGTGACGGTCGAGTTCCGAAGGTCAAAACCACGCAAAAATGTTGTGCGTGGGGCTTGCTATCCTGTGGCATTTTCTATGGTGAAGAGAAATGCCGGCCCAAGGGTATCCCAAAAGCAGAGCTCATAAATGGTGTACACGCTTGCTTCTTAACAAGGGACAAGGGCCGACGGACTGGGCCGTGGTAACTGGGATCACCCTATGCCCATATCAGGGAGGGAGACATTCGTTCTTCGTCCTCTGTCAAGTCACGGGTTGTTGTCCGGCAGGTAAGCCGCTTTGACAGTGCCATGTATTCCAAGAGCATCCGTATCAGTATTTCTTTCCGGCCTTAGGATGACTGAGATCTGTGCGGCGCAAATTGAAGTCCCTTGAACTTTACATCGGGAAAGATCGAATGAATTTCTCTATCATGGAGGATTCGTCGGATTATGGCGAGTTGGTTCTGAATTTCGAGGCTTTTGAGAGTGGTACAGAGTAGTAATACTCTGTATTCCCCTGCCTTGAATGAGAATGCATCACCCGAGGTGTACACCATGGTCCATAGGCAGACCGAAATCCATCAAAGCGGTTGATCTATGCTGCGATAAGAAGTTTGCGGGTCACTGCAAAAGTGAATGAGGTCCGTACGAGTAGGTACCATAAAGGTAAGGGATTGGGTACAGAGTACTGCGTACTGTTTCTCGCGTTGCTCTGGCAAACGCCAAGACACCGATTTTCAACTTACTTCCTCCTGTTTAGCCCGCTTCCCGTTTCGAAACCACAACAACGTTCCCTACCCTACTAGCAGTTCACATCGTACATTGATTCCACGCTCGCTCTGTCAGTCGCTCAACTCTTACTGGGTCTTCCAGACGCCTCACTCAACGACCGGAAGTTTAGCGCACCAAGGTCACGGGAATTTCCTTTTGTTCCGCTTCGTTAGGCTCAACTGCCCTCTGACGACTCCACTTCCTTTACTCCTAGGACTCTTACACCTCGATATACCAAAATGGGGTTTGGAGACTTCAAGGATATATGCCAGAAGTCGGCGGTGCCACTATGTTCAGTTGTCGGTCCACCTGGGGGCATCGCAGGCCTGACGGGAATTGAACCAGTCTGCTATGCTCGAAATATTGAGTTGGCGAATACCATCATATTCCAAGCAGCGACAAGCTTTATGCATATTCTAGCTCTCGTTATGACTGCTATCATGATCATTCATGTGCGATCAAAATTTACAGCAGTTGGTGAGTCTCGAAATTCCGTTCGTTTCGTGCAAGTTGAGTTTTGACCTGTCTTCTATTTTTAGGTCGAAAGGAGATCTCAACATTCTTCTACATCTACATGATTCTCACTGTCTGCTCACTTATTCTCGACTCTGGTGTCATTCCTCCCGGGTCTATGGCCCATCCATACTTCACAGCTATCCAGAACGGTCTTACTTCAGCGCTCTGCACGTGCCTGTTGGTCAATGGCTTCGTGGGATTTCAGCTGTACGAAGATGGCACTACCCTTTCGGTTTGGCTGCTTCGAGTAGCATCTTTGGCGATGTTCCTGGTCTCTGGTGCGGTGTCACTCTGCACGTTCAAAGGATGGGCTGGCCTTGGACCCACAAAAACTGTTGGCCTCTTCGTGGTCTTATACATTCTGAATGGTATATGCTTGCTTGTGTATGTGCTCTTACAGATTATACTGGTCATCAACACTCTTCAAGACCGGTGGCCACTCGGCGACATTGCGTTTGGCGTCCTGGCGTTGGTCATTGGCCAGGTGGTTTTATATGTTTTCAGCGAGGCAATCTGCAATAGCGTACAACACTATCTAGACGGATTGTTCTTCGCAACAATCTGCAACCTCCTTGGGGTAATGATGGTATACAAGGTAGAAAGAGCTTTGCTTTCATCAAAGATTATAGCTGTGCTAAGCTCGTTTTGCAGTACTGGGATTCTATTACCAAGGAGGACCTTGAGTTCAGCGTTGGGACGAAACCAAACAACTGGGAAGTCAAGGAACTCCTACCTGAAGATGACCGTAGAACAACAATCTATCATGATGGAGCGGCCTCCGATTACGCCGGCAGTGTTTATCACACGAATAATCGCAGTTCAAACTATGGAGGTTTTGGTTATTGAGTTGTACCGTAGAACCTCAAGTTATCTCTTTCCTTAACATTTCGACTCGCCTGAAGCTTGAGGAAGCCCAATTATCTCTGTCTCGAACTCTACCTCTCGAAGATCCTTAGAAGTATCACTCTTTCGGGAATAGTGTTTTCAGTAGCATCCGGTTGTACACGGCGAAGGCTTTCATTACATGGAGTTGGGCGTCTGCTGATTTTTGAAAATTGTTTTAACTGTGGTGCGGGCCTATCTTTAGTAGCATGGCTGCATTTTGGCTTGCGGACGTCAATCAGCGACTAATTCTTTGTAATTACGTTCTCTAGTTAATTCTGAAAAGAAAGAGGAATAAAAAGCTCCTGCCTAATTTACATAGTGAGTAACGAAGGCTGTCCTCGTCAGCTACGACCGCGAATACTGCAGCCCCGCTCAACCACATCTACAATGCGAGACTCAAGTTCAGGATGAAGAAGACCCTATTACTCTGCTTCATCCACGGCTTTAAGGTAGAATCAATCCTTTTTCCTAGCCTCAAAGTTAACCCCTTTGACTTTCGGCTCCAATAGGGTGACGACAATACTTTTGGCGGCTTCCCCGAATATCTGCAGGTCAAGGTTAGCAATGCGCTTCCAAAGATCAATGTCGCAACGATAGTTTATCCCAAGTTCGAAACAAAAGGAGAGTTGGGGGCGGCTGTGGCGAGGTTCAGGGATTGGTAAGCTCCAGGCAGAATTATTATGTCAAGTGTGTTGAGAATAATGGAGTCCGAATAGGCTGCAAAACAAAGTCATTGATCTGGAGGTTGAGGCTGGCACGCCGTCCCCTACAGTTGATCCATCAGTGCATGTTGTTCTTATTGGTCATTCTATGGGGTCAGTGTTTACTCTTTACTCTTATTGCAGTTGTCTTATCGAATGGTTGTAGAGGCATCGTTGCTGCTGAAGCCGCCATCGCCATAGCTGCAGAACAGCCACTCACGCAGTCCTCAGAAACAGCCGGCCTCCTATTTCCCTACATCTCAGGCATAGTCGCCTTCGATACGCCATATCTAGGTATCTCACCTGGTGTAGTTGCTCACGGAGCCGAGGGACATTATAATACCGCGTCGGCGGCACTAACACAATTGTCCGGGCTAGCCGGAGGACTGTGGGGTGGAAAGACTGCAGCAAATAAAGAGAACAATGCTAACAAAGAGGATGTAAAAGCGCTGCCAGCTTCTCCAGAATCCGCAGCATTGGCGGAGGCTGTGAAGAAAGACGGAGACGCGGCTGCCACTCCAACTTGGCAGCGCTGGGGGAAGATCGCAATGTTTGCGGGTGCAGCTGGTGCTGTGGCTGCTGGTGGTGCAGCCGCGTACATGAAACGCGACCAAATCACTGAGGGCTGGAACTGGGTGGGAGGTCATCTGGAGTTTGTAGGTTGCCTGATGAAAGCAGAAGACCTGAAAAGGCGCATGGCAAAAACAGTGGAGCTGGTCAAAGAGTACGAAATAGGTTTTATACAGTTTTATACAGTTTTGGGGAAGGGAAACTCGGTGGAAGAAAGAACATTTTGTGTTCTGCCGCAGAATGATTGGCGGCGATATTTCAAGCCCGCAAAGAATGGGAAGGTAAAAGACGAGACATTGGCTCATATGAGTACGTCCTAAGTTCCATGATGTAATTTGCTTGAAGCAAGTGATATTCTAACTGGATTATGCGGGACAGGCATGTTCTTTCCCAGGGATAACCCAGGGTACTACCGTTTGTCGGACGATACAGCGATAGCCATAGCCTCTTGGACTTCGAATTATTGGTACGAAAGCTCCGGATCGTAATTAGTTAGACCATGATGCTGTACAATACAATTAACTAATGCGGCGTGGCAATTGGTCAGCTGCACTACACAGACGACAGATAAAGCAAACAGTTTCAGTACTCCGTACACAACTTTTCCCTTGCAGACGAATGAATGCTCTCTTGTGATGAAGTTTCAACCATCTTATGGGAAGTTGAGCTAATTAAAGGATTGCCTAATACTATCCCTAGCTCGAATGCTTTGAGCTTTGAGCGCTGCCAGTATTTAGATTAAAATAGAATATCAACGATAAGGACGAGGATAAGGTGTCTGATTTATCATGATGTGGCTGACGCCCTGACAGATGTCATGCTTAAGGAACAAGGATGAATGAAATATACTTTTAAGTACAGAGTACAAGTACTTTCGTAGTATGTATAATATTTTAGCTTTATTTGATAGCTGGAAGTTATGGCATTGGAGCAAGGAGAGTTGTTGCTGGCTATATGCCTGGAAAAGAAATTGCAGTTTGGGAGCTAGGATAACTGCGCCGATAGTTTACGAAATGGACGGGGAAGAATCGACCCTCCACAGGTACAAGCAGCCCACCGCCAATGAGCGATAGCCAAACTCTGAAGCAGAGCAACTTGGCAGACAAGTCGGTGAGGTCGTAACCTACGTTGTATTGGGAAGGTTTTTGCTAACCCCCAGACCTCAAGCCACCTGCCCGTTCTAGAACACCATCCCTCGCACCTTGTAAAGCTCACCACATTTATAGCTCCTAGGGGAAGCACACTCATAAAGCACACTAAAGAGTCGTCCCTAACCTTTGCAGTTTTCAACAGTTCTGGCTTGGTTTGGCTTGGTACAAAGTAACATCTGGGTGGTTGGTGGTATGGCCGTCATAAAGAAAATAGCAATAACGCCCCACCAACGGCATCTAGAGGTCCTGAAGTCGCTCCAGGCCTCCAGAACCGAGACATCATATTCCTCGCTTTTGGTGACTGCCATATGCAAACCCTAACTGCTGACAGCCGCATCCTCTTATTTGGTAGCGAACCGCGACGCTTGGGATGTCTGGGTCATGGGGCTACAGGTAGAGGAGCTGAGATGAGCGCCTGGGTGAGAGCTTATGGGGCCTTGGAATGAGGATGAAGAAATGTCCCATCAGGGGTATTTTGCACTCAGTGTTGCGGCCGGCGGATGCACAGTGGAGCCTTGATGCTGGTGAATGATCAGGTTCTGAAGCGGCAAAAGGAAGTACACGGGGTATTCCTACCGCTCCTGGATAAAGAGCACATTGGGCGAGGGAGAGAGGTCCGTGACAGCAACGACGTGCTATTGTTCAAGAAGCTAGGCCCTCGGTAGGGCCCTAACTCGTTCCACTATCGCCTCCCATTTGTGCTAGGTCCTGGAGCACAGGGATCTAGTAAGGCTGCTAACAATGACGATGGAGTTATCTTCCTCCAGTGCTCTTCCCTTCTCAAACTTATTCATCCTCTCTTGGAGCTGGAAACGAGAGAAGTGGGGAAATGTTGCAAGCCCCAAGTGTATGTATGTGCATACATTACACAATAAGAAGCTATGGAGATGAATATGGTGTTGTGTCCTGGGTTTGGCTGGTGTGTTACATATTAAGCGCAATTGCCTGGAGCTGCAGCAACACCGAACACCATACGTACAACATACGTTTCTCCATATATCCATACCCCTAACGTTGCTCCACGCTCCTTCACGCTGCTATGTCAATCCCGTCTGGTTGTTGTATCGTGCAACCGTGCATGCATTGAGGCTCTTCCTGTCAACTGCAGCGGCGGCTCATCTCATTTGTCGCCCGAGCCGAGTAGCTCGCTTACTGCTTGCCCTGAGTGAAGGCAACCTAATCGCCTGAACACTTGAACGTTCTGTCCACAACGGTTGGGGTCAGAGCAGGCCACAAGAACCTTCAAAGCCTCTTGCTGTTAATCATTCCGCTGGTTCGTTCCAGAACTCTTGTTGCTTTATCTCTCTTGTGAGAACGAGACAGATTTCTCCAGAGAGTTCAGTCCCTCCCTGTTCCTAGCCTCGACTGGACGGCAAATAGACCAACCATCGCATCGACTGTTCGCTCGTTTTCTCTCTTTCTCTCTCCTACTGGCCTAGAATGGCCTTTCCTACAATTTTCCACGAAGACTCTGATGCAGACGACGAGTACGAACGCAGTGTGACCTCTCCGCAGCTTCCAACGGACTCGGAAGCCTCACCTACAGACTCTGATCCTCCATCCGCCGAACATACCCCAACAACTTATGGCAATTTCAGAGATGAGAGGCTACCGAAGGGGATTGTGACAGACTGGGCAGTGGAAGATTGTGCGGAATTCATATCGAGTCTGGGCTTGCCACAATACTACGATGTATTTCTTGGTGGGTGTATCTGATTCCCATTGTGTCACCATAGGACGTTTAAGGTGAGAAACTGTAGAAGAGCCAATGGCTGATAGTGGGTTGCGAGGATAGATAACTCGGTTGTTGGGGAAGCTTTAGTAGCTTTGAGACATGAAGAGCTGAAGGAGATGGGTATGGCCAGTGCAGGGCATCGACTCACAGTCCTGAAGAACATCTATGATGTGAAGATCAAGCAAGATATACCGATAGAACCAGATCATTATGTACCACTATGTTTGTCTCCACTAATGATGTCGATGATGATGATCGGAGTTTACTAATACAGCTTCGCCAACCATAGCTGCCGACGTCGGGCTTCGGGATGCCATTGCAACGCAGGAAGACATTGCCCGCATAATACAGTCCATAAAAATTCGAGATGAGCGAATTATTCAGGCAGAGGCTGAGCTGAAAAGGGTGACGGAAGATTACCGACGGTTGAGAGAGGAGCTTTTGCCGGTTTTCCGGATGGCCAAGGAAATGTCACAACCTTTACCTCAAATAGGAGACCCAAACAGTGAGCAAGTGCACAGCTACGATCAGACAGGCGTCACTTCACCACCACAGCAGTCTGGTAATGGTGTTGCTCGGAAATACTCGACCAAGAAACTCGTCACGCCAGGAGCACAACCCAAAAATTCGTCTCCTACCCACATTCCTCTTTCGAACCAGGACTCGAAGCTTATAGACGCTTCAAACTTGGATCCATCCGCTGCTGCTGTTGCTGCTTCATCCCATCTCACTGCGTTCGTGAGTGGCGGCGGGTCCCAACCATCGTCTACTCCACATCAACCAAATATGCCTTCTCCAACATCTCCACTTGCACATTCCAGTCAGTCCACTTTACCTCTCCGCTCCTACCCGAGAGACCCGTCTTCATCTACTCGCTCGCTCCTATCAGATGTAGACGGGTCCACTCTGACGTCGAACCACTACCCTTCATCCAATACCTCCACACTAGTTGAACGCGATCGCAGCAATCCGACTCCTACCACAGCCTCGCGCTCGCGTCCAGACGAGCCACCCGGCTCTGCTAGTTCCGCGCCTACTGTCGAAATTTTCAAATCTTTCCGAGTATCCATGGATGATCCATGCTACAAGGTCCTCCCCGCCGCTCTGAAGAAATACCAGATCAATGCCGACTGGCGGCAATACGCACTCTACATCGTCTATGGGGACCAGGAACGTTGTCTGGACCTACAGGAGCGGCCTCTCATCCTCTTCAAGCAGTTAGACCGTGAAGGCAAGAAACCCATGTTCATGTTGCGGCGGCATCAGGACGGTCATGCTAGTTCTGCGGCGCTGAGTCCGGGAGGTGCAGGCCTAGAAAGTGGGCAGTCAACTAGCAGCACTGGTGGACGTGGCCAACCCTATCAAAGTACAGTCGATTTGCCTGGGGGCGTATTGTGATGGTTTTGGAGATTGTGCCCAGGGCACTGAGACTTCTTTTGGGAAACATGCAATCTCGCGTTTGGAAAAGGCATGCAAGTCTTAGCTGTGCGATTCTGTTCGTTGTAAAGACCCTCCCACGCAACGCGACATTCCATTATTCATCATATTCCTGTATTTTGTCGGTGGTATCTGCATCAATTTCCCCATCAAATGTATATCGTTTCCTCCTCCCACCATTTTCTCACTCGTTCGGGTTTCTATTTTTCTGGAACGGAAAAAGGTTTTCTGTCTGCGGACTCCTTAACCTGAGGTTAAAGAAGAAAGGAAAGTTTAGAAAATCCCGTTTTGACACCCTCCACCGCCTTGGCGTCTGCTAATTTTCCTTCTCTTCAACCTGTAATGTAAGTTCAAAAATGTCACGGATTATTGTGTTTTGTGCGTGTAGTATGGCGAATCTGAAGAGAAAACCGGTACCGTCAGACGGTGTACTGCTCACCGTACTACAAAAAAAACCAAAAAAACCCCCTTTTACATCTAAATGGTATAGGTAGAGAGAAAATAAATTCCCGCTGCCTAAACATCATAATTGCCTGTAAGGTACCAGGATCCTAGAATCGCTTCAAGTTTCTTTAAGCACCGAGTACCAAACAAAGGACCTCATCATCCAAGAATAACGAATCCAAACAAAGCCACCCACCAGAAACCCCTACGGCATCCCATACCATTGTCGATATTCCGATAAAAATCTGTTGATCCCATTGTAGAGTTCAAGGTAATCAATCCCATAGGGAAATATCCTCAGAAAGGGACGGGCTAAATAAATGTTCACATCTCGGTAATGCTGTCGACCTCAAGAGATGTTTGGTCTGGGTCTGGGTCTGTGGGGTTGTGTGTTGTGTTGTCGCTGTGCCATAGGATCGAATCTCACAAAATGTAGGTTATTGTTTACGCCTAAGAGAAGAGAAGAGGGATGGAATGTGTGGCCCAGGGGTGGGGGGGGGGGGCCGACGGATGTTAACTTTTTAAAAATTTATTTTTATTTTATTTATCATCAAGATGGACTCCCTTTCTGCTGTCCCTAGCATGAGTAAAGTAGAGTGCATTTCTAGTTCTCTCGAGAAGAGAGGTCGGTGTTGTGCAGCGTGGGGGACAGGGTACAGACTAGTAGTTGAAGGTGCACCTATAAAAGCTCGTCTCATATTGTACTTCGTGCCATCCATGCTTGTAAAGGTTGCTAGCTTTTCTGTAGAACGATGATAAATATGTACAGAGCATTATAGGCTACCTAGATGCAAGTAGTCCACTTCAAGGGAAGGAGAGGATGTCCCAGATGAATGGCGATTATGCTCGTAAAGACAATACAAGTGGAAGATGAAGACGAGAGGTTGAGGAGGAGCTCAGAAGAGTGATGAGGAAGATGGTAAAAAGTCGTCGAAAATTTACCGTCCTGCGGAGGCGATTGTGGTAACCCATAACTGCAATTCAGAATCAGAAGACAGACTTGCACCGCTAGATATATGCGTGGTAAAAAAAAAAAGGTGGGGGATTCCTTGTGACAAATGATATAAGAAAGATATTATAGAGAGCGTAAAGAGCTGGAAATATGTAAGCCGTGGATGTAAAAATAGTAGTACAAGCTGGAACATGTATTTTCCCTCTCCCCCTTCAAATGGTGATAGAAAGCAAGAAAAAAACAAATAAAAATAAAGAATCGAAGAAGGGTAGGGTAAAAAAAAGGAAGAAAACGAGAGGATATTTCCCAAGGGTATCTGAGCAAGTGCGTCGATCATACGTTCATAGCCATCATTAAAACACTACTCTTTCCTGCTCGCACGGTAGCATCGCCTCTGACCTTCCTTGCACACACCATCCCGTTACTAGACCCCTAATGAAGACCATACAACTAACGCCCCGGCCGACGAAAGAAATTCTTTCTCCATATATGGTTAGCATCGTTCGAGAGACCCAGGATAACGATGCTGTCGCCCCGCTTCCGAAATAGAAAATGGAAAACTAAGTATAGTACAAGTAGAACAGATTTCAACGTCTAGCCAGAGCTATTGGGGTGCCATGTCTTTGTAACCTAATCCCCTTAGCCTTCTTTGAGACAGGATGAATGTCGAATCAGAATTTCCACCCTCCATCGCTGTCGCCGTCATCATCCTTATAGCCCTCCAACCATAGGCTGTTGAGCACCTGTCCCACGTTCCACCTGTTGTCAATATCTAATTGTAGACAACCTCTGACAAGCTCAACAATCACATCTTCGTTGCCAACAACACCCTGTGCCGATCGTAAGGCTTGCTCGTCCCAATCACAACGCATGATCATCAAAGGTACTCTCGGTTGGAACGTATCTTGGAATGGTAGATGGCCTACTAGCAAGCTAAACACAACCACTCCATAAGCCCACATGTCTACTGCTGTGGTCAACGCGCCAGTGGAACCATCCACCAACTCTGGAGCTGCATATTGTAGGCTGCCTACAATAGACGTGCTTGTGTCCGAAGGCCCGATATTCTTATGGTGGCGGTCGATTTTCTCATAGGAATACTGAGATCCGTCGCGCTTCTCAGCGGTCCCATCGCTTGTAATAAATTCCGCCATCCCGAAGTCGCAGAGGAGAAGGTTGCCACCCTCAGTTGCTGCATGCGGTCCAGTCATGTCCAGGAGACAGTTTTCTAGCTTGATATCTCGGTGGACTACATGCATATCTTCGTGAAGATAGCGTAGAGCGGAGGCAAGCTGAAATAAGTATCTTCTTGCTAGATCTGCTTTCAGCCCCTGCCGATTGTCGCGGACAAGATCAAATAGGGTGCCACCAGTATTGAGCTGGGTAAAACAAAATGTGGCAAACTCGGTGTCGTAAACGGCAATTAGGGGTAAGATATGCCGATGATTTAGCAATCGCCATAGCAAAACTTCGTGCTCAAACTCTGCTTGGAGTTGCTCATTCTCGCGCTCTTCCTTGCCTTTAACCCGCTTTCGGACGATCTTGACGGCTCGGCGGACACGTTCGCCGTTCTCGATGGTTTCTGCTTCCTTGACCACGCTGAAGCCCCCGAAACCAATCTGCTTTCCAATCACATATGCTCCCACTTCCTGACCTTCGTCATCTGGTTCTGCCGGCGCAGTCCTAATCGCTGCGTTCCACATGGAGAGGTACGTGCTAGCGGGCGACATTGAGCTGCCGGATATGGTACGCTCGGAGTTTATCCTTCTGCTTCGGTGGTTCATGCCACGCTTGTCAAGTGAATGGCTGAAGCTTCTATGTGCGGTGGTCAAGTGTGGGCTCCGCCGTACTGTCGGCCAAGCGCTGGTCTCGAGAAGTGATGTTGGTTCGTCGAGATGCGGATACATGCTTAGGGGCGACAGAGAATATTCTGCCTGGTGTCGCAAAGGCGTGCGAACTTCTTCAATTAGCGGAGAGGCAGTAATTTCAGAGGTGAGCGAGGGCATACGCGGACGATCTTGTAAATCAGAGTTCCGCGCAAGGTCGTCTACCATGGATTGTGCAAGTGGGTAGTGTGCTTGGCCTGTCTGGAGTTGTAACAGTCTGTTCTCGTTGTCATTGACTCGCCTACCACGTCGTACTACATGCTCGCCAGTGATGGGGTCATATTTTGCTCGTTCGGAGTCACTGTGGGCTCTCGCGGGCGGTGAATGATGAGACGTGTGAGACGGCATGCACTCAGAAAGTTCCTTCAGCAAGGAACGCCCCCGCGACGATCCGATATCGATCGCTGCTGGCCTGGGCAATGGCTGGTCGAGAGCATGTTGCCGGCCGCTTTCCAAAGTTACAAGGGGATCGAAACTGATGGACATCTTACGGTGGTTGATGAAGGAATCCCCAAGAGGACCGGGTTGGAGACATGAACCGTTTTCTTGCACCGGGCTCTCTTCTATTGCGCCATCGAAATCTCTAGCTGGAGGAGCTGGCACAGCTATGGGGGGTGTTGAAGCATGATCCTCTTCATGGTCCAGCATCGCGAGACGAGGGCTAGCGGGCTTGGATTTGTTGCTCAGGGGCATGTACCCATCCAACTGACATACCCGACCATTTGGTGCGGGAGGACCGACCGCTCCTCGGCCTCCATTTCCAAGCGTAGGAGAAGCAGTCGCAGAAGAGGTAGACAAGGTAGACAAATTCGACCCTGACGATATGTTCAATGCAAGTGTTCGGTAATAGGGCTGCGCATCCAGGTGGGCCATCACATCACCGACTCCTCAATGCCTGGCCTGACGCAGTGTTCTGCGTGCCTTCGCCCCAAACAACGGCGAGATGCGACAAATGTTCGCAGCCAGCGAAGGTAGTGTAGTAAAGACGAGTCAACAACTGAAGGTAAAAACGCTCACTTGAATCGTGTCAGAGGTATCTAGATTTTGAGGAGGAAAATATGGTGCCTGGTGCGAGGTGGGGGGCACTCTATGTGGTAGCTTCTAAAAGTGTGAGCGAGAGCCGTCGTGTGCCGTGGAGCAGTGAAGGAAGACGGATTCAGGGTTTGTCGCTTCACCGCCTGATATTCCTTGTGAATCGCTTCAACGAGAGAGCTTCAGGGGAAAGACAGCGATGGAATCGAGAGAGTGAGAGTGAGATGTTATTGTATGGAACCTGTTTGGTGCACGATGAGGACCAGAGCGAGGCGAAGCCGGCGGCTTTATGAAAAGCTGCAGCTTTTTCGAGTGTCGGAGTTTTCGATGCAGCGCAGCGCAGATTAAATTGCCTGCAAGTGATGGATGACCTGTGGGTGCGGGCTGGGTTGGTCCACCAATGTGAAGATCGATCGCTACGAGTACCTCGCTGGATGGGGGTGGTGATGTGAGGCGAAGGAGCAGTGGGGAGGGAGCTGGGTGTTGAGTTGTGTTGGGGGGATCTACTGCTGCTGCCAGGCAGTCAGTGCCAGTTGCGATACCGCCAGTTCAGTGAAAGACCGTCTCCAGCAGCCTATTACCAGAGAGTTCAGTAAGAGACCGTCTCCAGCTGCCTATGCCCCCACGCCCACGCCGTGTCCACTAAAAGAATCCCGAGCTAATTTGTCACGGCTCACGTGCTGCCTGTCCGTAAAACTCTGTCCTCCGCATCAACCTGGAGAGGCAGACATAGTACACAGACACCAGCACAAGTACAGCATACATACTGCGTACATGCAGTCAGTCCCTACGGTCCACTCCATTCGCGTGGCTTTGGATGCGATCTAATCTCATCATTGCGACGGGTGAGGCGTCATCCCGTCAACTTTCTTTCTCCGGCCCTGGGCGGACTGCTCACCTCCGTGTCGTGGTGTCTATGTTTTGCCTTTGCTCCAGAATATGTACTCTCCAACAGCCAATTGATGCATGGAAATATATCAACCCGTGGGGGCTCAGTCCATCCTCGTGATTAGCCCTCCAACCCACTTTCTCTCAGTGGTGGGCCAGTACCTACCAGGCACAGTCTGCACCCCAGATCCGACGCAGCCAATGCCGCGCGCTCCTTCAGACGGGCTTGTCTCAGCCCTGCCTTGCCTTTGCCCAGCATAGCACAAGCACGTATCATCATGTTGTACGCAGTACGTAGCATCCAGCATTGGTCGGTTGACGGCGGGTGCGCGCGGATGTCCCATCAGAAATTAATTAATCCGTCAAAATCACATTGGAACTGAGAATGAAGACATCTACACTGAAAATAACATCCATGTTGAAATAAATAAGTAATACAGCTTGTTCCCTCGACGGATGGTGATCTGTGGGCCAAAAGGGGACCAGCTCGTGTGCAGCCACTCGCGCTTAGCCTGCCTCGTCCAAACCTCCACCGTCTTTTTCTTCTCGCCTCCTGTTCCACCACATCACCCAGCAAATGTTTCCTTGCAGTGCCAACGAGCGACGCATTTAGGTCTCGCTCGCACTGCGGCAACTCCGGAGTCGCCGTTTCCTTGCTTTGGAATGATTGTCACATCTGCGACGCTTTGATTGGATCTGCGGAATATCCTCGACGAGCCCTCGGCGACATTCCTTTGGTTAGAATTAGAACTCCCGTGAGGCTCTTCTGGGTTCACTTCCTCTCGAGCATTTTCACCCACTCGGTCTCGGGCCTCGGGCGTCATATCCTTCGTCGTGTCTGGACGCTCTCTTGAAGCTCAATCGCAATTAGCAACACCGACTGATCTTGCCGGTCAGGTTCAGTCGACAGTCGACAGATCTTACTGAGGCCGCGTGCCGATGCGCTCTTGCAGAGCCTCAAATCGAGATTCCAAGGGCGAAACTTCGCCTACACTTTCCCTTTGATCGGATATCAACTTGACTTGACGCAAGGATGACACGACCACAGATTATAAGAGCAGGTACGAGTCTTCTATACCCCCCCGAAGCTTTAGATGATTATATAAGTAGCGCTACACCTTTGCATTCGAGAGGAGGGAAAGCTAATATTTGAGTCGTCGAAAAGATTCTCTTGATCTGCAAGATCACGAACAGCCTTCTGCAAAGGATCATACTCGACATAGAACTCAACCGTCGCCTCTTGGCCCAGGTTCAATCTCATTTCACCAAGCAAGTGCACTGAAGCATGCTGTAGAGGAGCAGACTGCCGAACAGAATCAGAGGAGTCCAAGAGTCTCTGGGGAATGGGTGGGTGGGGAAAGGGATTCGCAACGGGACCGACTCGGTGATACTTTGGATAACGATGTTAAAGTTGGAACGGACCTCCAACAGAAACAACCTCAGAATGAACAGGCGGCGCAGCAGGATGGGGACCTTGCAGGCGCAGCGGCGGAAGATTCCGATTTGGCAGACACAGAGGGTGACGATGGGCTTGATGACGACATGATGGACAAGATATCAAGCTCTCCTTCAATTGACGATGGTGAATACCACCTACCCCCAGAATGGCCCCAACGGGTCGATTCCTTGACTCCTAGCCCTTCATCACAAAACTCACTTCATTCCTCAACTTTCTCTGATGTCAATTCTTCATCTCCTTGCATGTCCAATCCGATTCATCTTCCTCTTTTTTCAAAATCTTCTGCCAAGCAGGAAGAAGCTAGACGGTCAGAGGATCATCATCATCTTCAAGGTGGGTATTCCTGGAATCGAGGCCACGGCGAGAAAAATGACCAGGACCATGCACTGCCAGACGAGAGATTAGATCCAATTAGTCCCTTGTTACGTAGAAGCTATGGCTCCGAGTATGGAGAACGTTTCGAATCCTCTTTCTGCGAAGACTCTTTCTATGATGGTGATAGCGAAGTTGATGACAGCGAAGAAGATGGCCTCGACCACCTTCTTATCTTACTTGAAGACGCTATCCTGGACAACGGCTTTGACGACGTTTCGCTTTCTTCTTCCGATTCTGGTTCGACAGTGGCCTTCGAGTCTTGGGATGAGGATAACGAAGATGATGATGCTGATGACATTTCTTTTTCTGATGACCCTCGCTTCACCGACTCAGGCTGGGGAGGAGATTGCTTACGCGATATAGAGGACATCGATTTTGAGTTTGTCTATGCGTTGCACACGTTTGTTGCGACCGTCGAAGGGCAAGCGAATGCGACTAAAGGGGATACGATGGTTCTGTTAGATGACAGCAATAGCTACTGGTGGCTAGTTCGTGTTGTGAAGGACAGCAGTATCGGTGGGTGCTTCCCCTCGCTTTGATATGATCAATTCTGATTCACTGATGGGCAGGGTATTTGCCTGCTGAACACATCGAAACTCCAACAGAGAGGCTAGCTCGCCTTAACAAGCATAGAAATATCGACGTGAGAATGCGTACCCGACCATTCCGACAGCCTTGCTGATGATATGAGTAGTTGTCGGCCACAATGCTGGGTGATAACCCTGAAAAATCTAAGAATCCGCTGAAGAAAGTAATCCTTCGGCGGAATGCCAAGACAGTTCAATTCGCAGCCCCAACATACTTTGAGGCTTCCGACATCGACTACTCCACGAGCGAGGATGAGAGAGAAGAAGATTATCCTGGCAACGAAGAGGAGGAAGCTGAAAAAAGAGATGTTCACGAGGGCGATCATGACGAGATCATTGAAATTGAACCGCTGCAGATTAGAGGTCCGACACCGGACAAGAAACCCGAAAGTCCGGAGCCATCAAATGCTCCGCGGGATGTTAAGGAGACGGATAGGAAACCTAGTGCAGAGAACCCGAGAACCTCCGATGAGATTTTTGATAGACCAAGTGAGTCAGCGTGAATGGCTGTTTGAAGTATTTGGTGTAAGCTGCTTGAAGGAAAGCTAATTAGCATAGGCGATGGAGTTCCAAAGTCTCGAATGGGCACTGTGAGAAATACGGATTTCTTCTTTAAAGACGACAATGTAGAGACACGAAAAATTACACTCACTCCTAATCTGCTGAGGGACGACTCGAGTACTTCGACTATTAGATCGAATGACTCCAAAGAGGTGCGTGGATCCATACTCATCTTTCTGAAATGCCCGCAGATTGCTGATGTCAACAGCTCAAATCTCGAGGAAGCATGGACGCGTTAGAAAAAGTTGCCTCGCCACCTATAAACGCAAAAGAGGAGAAGAAAAAGAAGGATAAAAAGCCAGGCATGCTAAGTGGCCTCTTTAAACGGAAAGATAAGAAGATCAAGACTCAGGATGAAGAGAGTGATGACATTCTAAATGAGAAGCAGTCCAGTGAAATATCGAGGGACTCCCCAAGCTTTGGGAAGATCTCAGAGGACACCCCCCGACCAGAAGTGCAAGGACCACAATTACAGGTACAATCTCACCAGATCCAGCCATTAAGGCAGACGAGCAAGCTGAAGAAACAGCATCCACATGATCAACCGTCAATGGTTGATCAAGAACCTGTTCAAGCGTCTCCAATACGAGAGACGGCTCCGCTGCAAGTTAAACCGCTGGAACGTCTGGCACCTTCGCCAGGGCCTCCTGCAGGTTCTTCTGCATCCACAATGCGTCTTGTTGAACCTGAAATAGAACAAAATAGCGAACACAGACCGGCGCAGCTCCAAATAAGATCTTCCGAACCGACGAGGACTGAGCGAGCTGGGAGTGGAGAACAAAGGAAGGAGGCGCATGAAGGCGGTGGCGTTTTTGCACCTATTGCGAATATCATCAAGTCTTCACATCCCTCATCGACGAAGCCTGAAAAAGTGAAGAAGGCGGCTACAAGAGTAACTCTTGACGATTTTGATTCTTCCCCTGACACAGATACACCATCGAGCAAGAGGAATCCATTCGCTTCAAACTTGGCTAACCAGCCTTCCAAGTCCGAGAATGACAGACTTTCTGAGTCTCCTGTGCAACTGACGCACGCTGATGCAGCTCCTTCCCAACCACCTGCGCTTCTCATCGATACATCCAGTCAAGAAGCGTCGTCATCACCCATCTCTCCCCCACCGTCATCTCCTGAAACCATGGACGCTCATGACCATCGGGGACCGAAGGGTTACGAGGACACGCCCAACTCGACGGCAAATTCCTCGGCAGTCACTCCAACGTGGAGTGATGCAAGCCTGAGGACATACTTCGAGGACAGTACCGACATTAGAGACCTATTGATCGTGGTGCACGATACTTCAGATGTGATACCCGTTGGGCCGGATCACCCACTTATGAGGGGGATGTTTCGGGAAGAGAAAACGAAGTTGACCGAGATTGGGAACGTGCGTCTATACCTTTCCGATTGCTTTGGTCCTGAGACATGGCTGACCTAAATGTGAGAAAAGCGTCTCGATGAGCTCCTTAGCGGTTTGCTGGCCGCAAAATCAAGGATTCCGACTTGATGGGCCGTATATATGAAGAAGCGTTGTCTATGGTATGGTATGGTGCAATGATGGCCACGATTTGGGTTTTGAGCGATGCTGTCTGTTTTATCCATAATTCTTCTTCGTTTCTCTGCAGGTGCTTCCGGTGTCAACCGAAGTCTATTCTTCCTACTGGCATGGGGGGCTTGCTGTAAGAATTACTTTTCGTGGCTTGATCTTTCGATCGCCCTGTTCTGGCTATCCTGCACCACCCGTCATTTTGGGGTTGGGGCCTCAAGGGGCCACACTTAAATATTCTGTTGCTCCTATTGCCCTTGACATCAATTGAATCGTTTCTTTTCTTCTTTTTCTTTCTTCCGGACACTTTGGGGGCGCCTTGGATATTTTGGGTTGTTATGGATGCGGTGCTTTTGCATTTCGCAAAGGGGATGAAGAATCAAAAGATAGTTAAAAAAACATGTGTACTGCCGTAAATATGTGCAGGATGTCATGGTCACTCATTTCACATTTGCCTGTCCCTGTACTGTAGTTTATTATGTAGAGGAGTTGAGGGGCAGGCGCTGTCTCACGTGCGGGTGAGCGCGCTAAAAATCCAACTTGACGCGTAAACCGGCGAAATATTATTTCGCAACACCACAGAATATCCGTCATCCATCAACACCTGCAGTCCAACCATGTTGACTCCAATCAGGGTCCGAGGCAAGAACCGTCGCAACCCGCCACCTCGATCTCTCCGCAGGTCCACAAAGCTCGGCGACGATGGCTCCGATGCTGAATCGACTGCTAGCTCTGCAGCGCCACAGCAGAAGAGAATGCCTGGACGGCCAATTAAACTAACAAAGCTTGGTGGCGATGACAACATCCAATCTACCTCTCGTCCGTCTGCATCTTCCCGCCGTGGCTCACGATCTGCGTCCTCGGATGCTTCTTCAGAACACGAAACGGTCGTCTCAAGACACCGTCGAAGTCACACCTCTCGGCGTCAGCTTTCCCGCCTTGAACGTCTCCCTACCGAGATCCTCCAATTCGTCTACATGCTCTCCGACAACCTCGCGCTTCCGCTTGCATCGCCAGTACTCACACAGCTGCTCTCCACAAGCCATGTCTACAAAGCGCTCTGCGTGCGAGCTTTCACTGTCGATAAGAGTGGCGGATACCTGCAGTCAGCTATTCTGAAGCAGCCTTGGTTCTCGTATGACTATCTTCAAATGGTACAAAAAATGCGAATAGATATGAAAAGGCCCCGATTAGTGTCCGCAAGAATGCCAGCCCGACTGCTACGCGGTCCATGGGGAAATGAAGAGGGTGCGGTGCTCTTTGGCTTGGTTAGGCTTGGGGCTACGGTCGACTGGGTCAACACAACAACCGGCGAGGAGGCGGAGCTAGGAATGAGAGACGCGATCCTTGCAGGCCTCATGCATATAGTTGAGCTAATGACAACCCATGAGGTAGGAGTTAAGATTACAACAGATTTGATGAGGTTTGCGGTATGTCAGGCTGGATGCAGACAGGATGTCGTGAAGCACTTGTTGTACATCGCCGTAATGCAAAAACTCGAGGGCGAATCCGTCAGGCTGGATTGGGAGGATTCGGAGATTTGGGATTATGCTTTGAAGCTAGAGATGGGGACCGTCAGGAACGATATATGCAACCCTCCTAGCCTCGACTGGCTGAAAGTATGTCTGAATGACGCTTACCGTATGACACGTCCCGGGTATACTTTAACAAAGTTCCTTGAGGAACCTAATCCCTTTCTTAGGATGCATGAGGATTTCATCCATGAGAGGTCAACGTGCGAGGCAGACACGAAATGTATGCAATGAAAGAGATTAAAGTCTCGATTCTCTCTGCAATGGATTTTTATCCGTGTTCATTAGAAGTAGATCAAGACAATCACTTTCAATTGTAGTTTGATGTGTATCAGAACACCACAAGTGCGCTCTTTTGGACAACGACTCATGGACCTCTCGCCCTGACTTGATCAGCCAGAGCAGAAATCAGGTTCTCCTGGAGCGTTCATGTATGAAAACCTCTTGCTCTTTTCCTGAGTTATTCCTTTTCGCTTCCGTTTTCCTTTCCAAAAAAAAAAAAAACTTGAGAGATGCCTTTGCTGTGATGAAGTGGGCTACCGAGTGCTTCCATTCATTGAGGCAGAAGATGCGCTTGGAGTTTCCGGACCAAAAACCATAGGAGGATGAAAGTATTGATTGGCTAGCCCAGGCATCATAGGAGTGGGACTCAGAGCACTCATGGGCGGTGGTGTCGAAAAGAGATTATCAGTATTACCGTTTTGGCCAGGGATACTATTTGGCGAGATTGTACCTGGAGGATTCATTTCACTGAAACTAGTCCCAGATAACTCCATGGGGAATTGATTCGATGACATGGTGGCCGGAGGCAACATCGGGTTTTGCGGCCATAATGTCCCTGAAGCCTGTGTTGGATTGTTTGAACCATCCAGCATAACTTCGCTGATCCCACTCTGGCTGGCACTGCTTATTGCTGAGGGTGACGATCCCTCCATTGCATTTTCGTTCTGTCTAGAAAAGGCCACATGATTCTCAAACCCGTGTATCCAGTCAAAACTATCATCATCCTCCATAAGCACTTGGCTTGCAGACACGCCTGGGAAGGCATGTTGGAATGGCGAGGAAGGAGTCATCATTGGATGAGCGTGAGGAGAATCACTGAAGTGAAGTTGCGCTGGATTGACAGTAGGCGGGAAAACAAAATGTCCAATATCAAAGCCCGGAGGTAAACCCCCATATGGCGGAGCAGTACGAAGCCCGCTCCCTAATCCCATGTTTGACAGCCCGTGGGTATCCAGTTTAGGGAGTCCATTAAAATTTCCATGGTGGCCAATTGCGGGTGACATGCCACGGAACTCGTATCCACCAGGACTGTGAAGTGTAGCTATACCGGGTAAATGGCTGAGGCTTAGCATGCCGTTCTGCGAATGGGACGCATTTGCTGCTGCAAACATTCCCAGTGTCGTAGCATCCACATGACTTATAGTGTTGGCTCTTGGACGCCCTGGTGGTGCTCCTGTTGCACCAGAAACACCCCCTGTACTATTAGCCAGTGATGATTTTCGAACTCTGCCTGGTCCGCTCCCGCTTATGCTGCTCGTACTCTCTCGTCTTCCAGCTCTGGGTCTTGATGGAGTGCTTGACATGTGCAGCTTTTGCTGGTGTCTCAGTAGTAGGTCTCGTCGTGCAAAGCATCTTGCGCATTCAGGGCACTCAAAAGGTTTCTCTTTTGTGTGGGAGCGCTCATGGCGTTTGAGATGCTCCAATCTGGCAAAGGATCTTGAGCAAGTTCCGCAGACATGGGGCCTTGGTTTGTCGGTTTTTGGTGCAGGAAAGCTCGGGTTTTGTGTGGTGGCTATGTTGTTGGATTTGCCATCACTTTGCTCGGCTGATTTCGCGAGGACTTTTTAGCATCTTTCGTATGAACGAACTTCATTGGGCCACTGGCTTACAATTGGTCGCGCCATTCGTAAATGCTGCGTTGGTAGATGAAGAGGCCGGCATTGTGGAACTTTGCACCACAATGGTATCCAATGGCATACCGTTCAAAACAGACTCCGATACTGACATCAGTCTTACAAAAACTTTTGCTTTCTAATGTCAGTGTATGCACATGTTCTCAACTGGTAAACATTGACCAGGTGACTGCATACCACTCTCAATGCTGCCCCTAACGAATGTAGTCTTGCACAGGATGATATTTTCTTCCGAGGTGTGATAGGTGAGGAATTCTCAAAATATGATCAATAGCGAAGTCGCCGTGGATCAATAATATGGACCTGTACCGCCAGCGTATCCGAGGAAGTGGGCTGGAGCCGTGAATCCGAAAGTAGTATTTCGATGGCAGCAGTTCAGTATCGAAGACTGCGGTCGCATGTCAGCGAGATCGTTGTCATCGATATATCACGACGTTGCTAACCTCGTGCAGTGTGGACGAGAGATAACGTTGAGCAAAAGCGAGTCTTTTGCAGCTAACCGGCGAGCAAGACTCAGCAAAAGATTTAAAAGATTGGATAACCTCGTCAAGGCCGAGAGTCGAGTATGAGTCGTACAGCGAAATTCCTGCGGAATATCAGCGGGCAGTCTGACAACTCTGTTGTGAATCCAGAGCGATTATTCCGTGTCGGAGCTTTGGAGCTTTTCGTTCGTTCCCAAGGCTACTGGGACGAAGGCGGCTATGGCGTCAACAATGGCGACGCTTCGGACACCACTGTAAATTTTACTTGTGGAAAGAAAACGGAATAGTTATAGGGAGAGCGACAGATAGGGTTCATGAATCGTCTTTCGTCGTTGTAGGTCTTCCCTGGTGGTCAAGCTCTCTAGCCAATACCTTATGACGCCGAACCGTGACCGAATGGAAACAGAAGACCAGGCTGACGGAGAATGGCCCAACCAAGTGCAAGTCCGCAGCTGTGACCGGTGAACGCAGAACGAGCAGCGAACTGGCGACAGCGAGAAAGACTGTCAAAACAGTCCAGATCAGCGGGCGGACGTGGAGGAGGATGGTAGGAAGACGGATGCGGGCGTTCGTAGACAGTAGGATAGTTAACAGGAATAACTAGCTTTACTCAAGTAGTTCCGTAATCTGGGGAAAACGTCCGTGAGGCCGACCAGGGTTGGTCTCGTTGACAGTTTGTCCGAAAGAACGTGCCTCCTTGTACCAATAGAATTTGCTTCACTGTTGGTCAACAGCGGCAAGCCAAATAGGAACCCACGATCCGTGGGGGATTAAGTCGTTGATCTAGAGCGATTTCCCTCCAGCTCGGCACCATTCGATCAATCAGCCATCGGTAAGCTATTGCGGCATTGGCCTGGCTGGACCTCACTACTGTACGAGTAAAGTACACTACTCACTCTACCTACGCGCTGCTGAGGCAAGGGTCAAGGTCCATGTCTTTCACGCGTACTCAAGGCATTACTACTGTACTCCCACCGTACGAGTCCTGGTGCTGTGCCTGTACTCTGCTCTGCGCACCGAAGATGGGTCGTGATGGGGACCTGGATCTGTAATCGCCCTGAATACATACAGACAGGCCGACTTGGATTCCTGTATTCATTCTATGGAGTAATGCTGCAAGTATATGGACTGGAAGACCTGGGCGATGGTTACCACGTTCCTTAGCGAGCGGGATGCACGGAACAATTGTGTCCTACTTGTACTATGTAGAGTCAGGAGGAAATGGTGGAAATTGACGACCAGGGAAAAGGATTTCTCTAGGATGACTGAGTGATTTATTGACTTGCTACCCGCGAAACTAAACAAGCCCGACATATCGCGTTCCACGCCGAAGGGATGAGAGCCTCTAGGCACTTGATTGCAAGTAAACCACACGCAGGAGAGTCAAGAGTTGCTGATGACTGGGAGGCTATCTAATCACTGGGAATACTTGCTAAGAGAAACGACCTCGATTGGGAAGGAGACGCGTTAGTTACTGCAGCCCTGGCCAGTCGTGCAGCAGGCCATACGCTCACCCGATGACCGTTGCGGCGAAGTTCCAAGTAGAGTATGTATGTAGTACGTACACCACTATGACTACGCAGTCGGCTGAGATCCCACTCTCACTTCTCACACACTTTGGAGCCAGCTTGCAAGGAGTAGGTACGAGTAGTACACCAAAGCCCAACTCCCGTCGCCTGGTCTTTCCCACTCCCCCGTCACAGAAATCCGGGGTCATGCGGGTGAGTTCAGAATCGCCAGATCTCGCACAAGTCATCCACGTAAGACATCCAAGAATCGCCTTCCCTGAGCAATTGTCAAACATCAAACTGAGAAGATGGAAACCCGTTTCATCGCACCTTCATTGAGGAATGAATAGAAGGGCCACTACTCGGTACTCCGTACACACCTGACCTGCTACGTTCGGACTAGTGGTTTATCCTTTATTCGATGCCGTATTCCCGGATCCCGCTCCCAAAGAAGAAAAAAACCTTCGCAGTAAAGATTTCTCTTGCGCACACGCACATACGCCAAACGCCAAGTCGTCATTGTGTCTTACAGAATTCGCGAGCTCAGATTTCGATCATGTTGATGTTTCCGCCACAGACCATCATCTCGATGACTCTGGATCAGCCATTACCTGACTTTACTGCACTATGTTGTACTCGAGTTGCATGGCCGAAAACGGCGATCTGGAAAGCTTGCCACCGTCCGACTGTCACGTCACTGCTCTGACCCGTACGGCTTTTGCGGTAACTGTTGTTACGCAGACGGCTTTGTACGAATGACTGATCATCTTGATTGTTGGAGAGGTTCGTTTTGGAACAGCTCAGCGATTGAACGTGAGGCACTGCCGGATAGGCTAACTTGCATATTTCTACTAGACGTACGCACGGACAGGGTTTTTCGCTGCTTGGGAAACGAGCTGCTTTACCAAAGCGTCATCTCGCCCTGCACTTAGACATACAAGGAATCTGAGCTAAGTCTGGACACATGCACGGGCGCGTACGGGCAGCAGAGCTCTGACGCCCTTCACGTTGCGCGCTGTTGATGTTGTCCAGCAAGACGTTTCTACAGCTGGATGTGGCTTACTGGACTATACTAGCTGGGCAAATTCCATCAACAAGCTGAATTTCCATGAGTGTTTCGAAAATCCGATGTGTACACGGTTTTGCAAGTACCTCCAGCCCTACATGGAGGCATTCCTAGTGAAAGTGTTCAAGGAACAAAATGCCCCTCATTTTGAGCCGCAATGACCCCTCATTGCATCCCGATATAAGGCCTCCTTGCGACGTCCTAAACTTCTGGTTTCTTTAGTGCTCCTCTCATCAAGATGGGTTTTCTACATTTTAGTCGCAGTGTACCTGGTAGGTTTCGACTCGAAATACTCTCTGGGTCAGTCAGAGGCTGGGCGACCTTGGATTGAAGATTTCTAATTGGCCAAGCTCTGGAGATATGCAGCCTACAGCAGAGGGAATATTCCCAACCATATCCATCAATCTAGACAAGTGGAGCCTTCGTCGAGCTGTAGGAGACGAAAAACAAATCATGAGTTGGGCCAATTCCTTCGGCGACACTGTTACACAAGATACTGGAAGCCAGAAACAATAGCCGGGTACAACGAACCGAAACCCAACATGTCGCGCTAAGCGATTATATTTCTCGCGCTGATAGGGTAACGCAGGTACTAGGCCCTCACAGATGTTGCATGTATTGCTTCCAACCCTAGGAAACGGACGATTCGTCTTGCATTATTTCCCTGGATGGGATAATCCAAGGATGAGAGGTTACTTTATCTTTACTTATAGAGTGCGATCGGACAGTGGCCCGCGCCCGAACTGGTCTAACCGGCGATCGTCGGTTGAGAATGGCGTTAGGCATGTATATCCACCCTGGTCTGAAAGGCCACGGTTGGCACGAACCAGCAGGAAGATAGTACAACAGTACTCATACTTCTGAAACCCACCCTCATGGGTTCACTCTTCGGCGCCTGAAGCGGTGAACATACTCTGCCTTGGTGGACTGGCGGTGGGAGGAAGATGGATAGGCATTTACGGAAAAAACATATCAAGCACGCGAATCTCGAGTTTTGAAGAATTATTTTCGGAGCTGCGGATTTAGCTGACACCAAGTTTCCAACCAACGCAGGAGGGCATCCTACAATAAGACAATATCAGTACTGCGAGACGTCTCGGCGAATCCCTGGCAAGATCGATTCCGAGTGTCTCGCCTGGAGTTCTCCGGGAGATGCACAGACAATAGTCAGAGTGTTCACTTAGTTTTTAGTAGTACTGCTATTCCTCTACCTTTTTATTTTTGCTTTACTTTTTTCGTGTGGTGCAAAGTAATAGAAAATTAGATTTTCACACACTGATAGTTTTAAGGGCCCTAGAAAGCAGTCCTGTTAGCAAAGCTAATCCGTCGGAAAGGAAAGATGGGTGCAACATACCCAAACCCAAGCCCACCAGTCGCCATCACTACCCCTGGAATCTGTGGATGCCAGTGCGCCTCCTTGACCATCTCCATGTAATGTACAAACAGCAGCTGCGGTGGCACTCCCTCGACCCCAGCTGTATCCCTACTCTCCTCATCATCCAGCTCAACCGCCAGATCCCACAGTGTCAGGGTATTATCACCTGCTGCGACGACCACGATGGATTCTTCTTGCGGGTGCCATTCGATGGACGTGATCTGCTCTTTATGGAAATTGAAACTCGCCACGGGAGTGGAGTTTGAGTTTACCGATGATGACGATGAACCAGCAGCTGAAGGTTTCCAGGAGCGAAGGTCCCAGACCGCCCACGTGCCATCGTCTGCGCCGGTTGCAAGGAGGTGCGAGGTCTGATGCGACCAAGACATCACATTGACATCTACTTTGCTAATCTGGATGCTGACGGCAGGTTTATGGGTTTTCGACCGCAAGTCCCAGATCTTGACTGTTCTGTCGCTGCTCGCGGAGGCAAAGACGTTGCGCTCGACAGGCGACCATTGAATGTCTTCGACGCTGCTTTCGTGGCCAGTAAATGGCCGATCGTCGACGGCCCAGCTGCCGCCATCTGTGCGGGTTGTAGCGAATATGTTACCTGCATTGTCCCCAGTGAGGAGTTTGCCTTGAGGTATTAGAGGTGACCAGTCTATTGCGTACCCCTCTACACCTTTGTGCATACGTAGTGTAGAGATTGCCTTGTTTTGCTGCTGGCTTACAGTTGCTCCAGGAGTGTCGAAAGATGTGAGGTGTGGTGTGATATCGTGGATGAGGACATGTCCTGCTTCCGTCATAGTCGCAGTCAGAGTCGAAGGGGCCACTAATGAATCTAGCGGTGGTGATTGGTGGGATCGTATTCTGTTTGTAGTGGAGGACAGTGGGATAGACTTGGACTCTAGAATAGGATCTCCGTCTTCATCATCATTGTCATCCGAGTCTTCACCATCGTCGTCTCTTGTTCGCTCCATTCTGCTCAAGCCACTGAGTTTCATGACCATCAATTCGTTATCCTTTTCCCTGCCGCTCTCAGCTTGCGTACCTGCAACAGCATAGATTGTCGCTGGGTATCCAGTCCGTTCATCCCCCAGATTATCTCGTATTATATCGAACGACAGACATGGCCAAGTGGTTGTGAGAGTGTGCAGCATCTCATACGTAGTTGGGTCCGGAGCCAACGTTTCCCCAGCAGCCAGTTTATGCCTCCCCGGTATGAATGTTTGCTGGTCCACCTCCATAGCGTCTGCATATCCTCATCTATCAACATCTACAATAAACACCGTTGCTTCAATCTCACAGGACGGCAAATTCCGTTCCTGTTTGGCAGTTCACGTACCGTTCTGCTCTTCGGCTTCTCGCTCTCCATCTGGTCGCCCGTCTGCGCCGGCCTCAAAAATCTCGTCTTCACTCTCAAACTCATCCTCATACTCATCCTCAAACTCGCCCATCTCATCATCCTCTTCTGGCTCCGTAGGTCGATCACCACGCTTAAGAGCATCAAACTCTGCTCTGGCAGGTTCAGCTGGCCGCTTCCCCATCCTGTCAGTTTGTCGCCCGGTCCGAGCCGTAGAGTTGGAAAGTCAGCGAGGAAGTTCAAGTTGTGGGTTCTGAAACGAGTGTTTTGCAGCTTGTGTCGTTCGTTTCCACGAACTTTTTCTGAGTGAGCGGACCCTAACTGCTTTCAGCCTAGCCGCTGAATCGCTGATCATTACCCGGCAACATTCTAACCACCAATGGTTCTTAGAATGTTAACGTGCTGTTAAGGCAACATCAACAACTGCATCTCCGGCAACTGTCTTTTCTCTTTATCTCACCAGTCTGCTCCTGTCACGTACAAGGCGTTTCGGTCTTTGCCGTGCGTGCTGCCGTGACATCCCATTCTTTACTCCTGTGAATCGGGAAACGCGTGAGTGTTTTCATCGTCGTCCTTTGCACAGGGGTCTTTCCCTGACACCAGCAGCATAGTTCGCAATACAGTCACCCCTACCGTTAGCTGGCAGTAAGAGGCTTGCGATTGAAAACAAGAGTCGTAGGTTTCGCGACTGACGTATCCTTGACGTCTATCTACCAGACTCTGTTAGCATTAACGCTTCAACACCCTACTGGTCACTGAGACCTCGAATACTGTAGAGATGGACTTCACAATGGCCTCCCAAATACCTCTGCCTCAAGATGATCTGAGTTCGCCTCCAAGTCAGGTCCACAGTGAGGGTCAGCAAGAAGACCAAGGAATGGCGGGCACAGACGCTGACCCCACCACCACACAAACTGGCGTGTACAACAACGGCCACAATGGCTACAAGCACAGTAATGGCAATACAGACCATCCTCATAATCCAGCATCCCCGTCCCCGGCATACACTGCCTCTCATCCATCACCGCCTCCATCTACACCTGATGCAGACTCCAATGGCAAATGTCCACCTCCAAATGTTTATCCCCAACAACAGCAACAGGCTGCGCTAAATTCACGTCCCTCGTCTGGTCTGTCTGGTTCAAGTGAGAGATATACACAATACTCGCAACCACAACAAGAGAGCCGGTCGACGGCGTACCAAGAACAGAATTCGCGATCCTCACAACATCAAGCTGCAGAGCAGGCAGCAAGGAACAAGAATAGTGTGGTAATAAAAGTTGGAATGGTAGGGGATGCGCAAATTGGCAAGACGAGTTTGATGGTGAAATATGTGGAAGGAAGCTGGGATGAGGACTATATTCAAACACTAGGTGGGTTCCCCCTCTCTCATAGGTCGTTAAAACAAAAGCAGGATCTTTATCCAGCCCCATAATCTATTATTATTGTTCTTTGTGGCATTACTTGTGTTTGGGATCTCGGTTCTCTGACGACCACTTACTGACGTCTTTCTCGCAGGTGTTAATTTCATGGAAAAGACGATCTCAATTCGCAACACAGAAATCACCTTCTCCATATGGGATCTCGGTGGCCAGCGAGAATTTGTCAACATGCTTCCCCTTGTCTGTAACGATGCTGTCGCGATACTTTTCATGTTCGACCTCACACGGAAAAGTACCTTAAACTCCATCAAGGAATGGTATCGTCAGGGTCGGGGCTTCAACAAAACTGCGATTCCGTTTTTGGTGGGGACCAAATATGACCATTTTGTGAATTTCCCGAGGGAGGACCAGGAGGAGATAAGCAATCAGGTCGGTTTTCTTCATCGACATGCGTTGATATCAAGGCATTTTGATGAATGCTGATTTTGTGGGCATTGCAGGCGCGAAGGTTTGCAAAGGCTATGAGGGCAAGTCTAATTTTTAGCAGTACGAGCCATAGCATCAACGTGCAGAAGGTGAATCCAAACCCCCTGTTTACGGCCCTTAAGGGGCAAAAATAGGGAAATAAAGAAATTGCTAAAACCACATCTCGTAGATCTTCAAAATCGTCCTTTCAAAAGCCTTCGATCTGAAATGCACCATCCCAGAGATCGAAAATGTTGGCGAGCCACTGCTGCTGTACCAATCCGTAAGCTGAGCCCTTGATTTGTTTACTTTCATACTCTTTCCTCAAGGCAAAGGATTTTGTCAAGGAATCAGCTGTGGGGCCGCTGCCGTCGCTTTGTCTTCTTATGAGCAACGAAAAATTTGCTTGACTGTATGAACGTTACGGGGAACGTCGCGTTCAAATAGATGAATTTGCGTGGATGGATGGGAATGAGCCACACCAGCTTGCTGCTCACCCTGAAACAGATTGTTCTGAGGCGACATGGCGTTTTTACTCTCCTTTTTAATCGATGTGCATAGTGGACGTTTGCATTTTCCTGAGCAGTTGGAACTCTTTTGTTACAGGGTCTCGTGTGGTTACTCCCAGGATGGATTAGCATCGGGGTTTCTTGGATGTAATTCTATAGCCCTCTTCGGTTTTCATCCATCTACCCACACTACACACATCCATTTTGTTCTGTTCTGCTTTTGCCTCCAAGCAGCGCTCTACGGCTATCCACCAATCGAGGAGGGTAGATGATCTCTCTCACGGGTAAACAAAAATTAAAAAGATGAATGCATCCTATCTGCGCTATGCCGGAGTGGAGAACCCTGTTTCCGGCGCAGGAAGGGCGGACTTAAGATGCATAAAGAACCAAGAAACCGTAGGATAGGCCATCATATTCATTCGCCCTGGAAATAAGAACGTTGGCAACGGGAAAGCCTTGCATAATCAAGTCCAAGAAGGCAGCGGAGATAAGATAACCCACAGGCTCCAGAAACGAATGCGGAAGTGTTCTGCGCATCTCCAACGTGATGATGCGCGGGACAAGTTAACGCCGTGATGGACTGCATCATCAATCTTTGTGTATCTGTTTACTCATCGTCTCTACTGATAGCATAAATCCCCAATCGCCATCTAAAAACCCTACCCATAGCCCCCCGTAATTCTAGATATTCCACATGGCAATCAACATAAGCCAATCTACCACCGCCATCGACAACTTTAAAATGACTAGCCCACAGCATAATCTTCCCAACACTTTCAAAGCAGCTGTCTTCGAGAGCAAAGGCGCGCCGTTGGTGATCAGGGATATTCCCCTTGAGCTCCCCAAGGCTGGCGAGGTCCTCGTCAAGGTCCTTGCGACGGGTGTGTGCCACTCCGATCAAGCTGCTCAGTATGGGATGCTTGGGGGTTCATTCAGAGTAAACATCGACAGTAGCATACCGCGGAAGTTGAATGGCTAGTCATGAGAATAGCGCTATAATTCCGGGTCATGAGAATATTGGTGAAGGTTGTAGCTCTGGGTCCAGACGAAAGTCTCTGGAAATTCGGTGATAGGGTTGGAGAGCTCCGTGGCATGGCGGTCATGATGGTTTGTGCACCCCTAATAGATAGACTATATGCTCAAACGGTTAACGTTGTTCCCGGCACAGGAACTTGCAGATCTTGCAAGCGTGGACAATCCTAGATGTGCGAGAATGAAACCATCAATGGTATTTATCGAAATGGTGGCTGTAAGTCTGTAGCGTCAGCATCGACTACAATTGTCGCACATCCTGATATTATTGATACAAGATGCCGAGTATGTCACCCTCCGCCGTGAGGCTGTTGTCGGGGTCGTTCCAGGAAAGCAAAGTTGTTTCGTCGTTCCCGGTCAAATGCTAGGACTTGGCCGTGTACTCCTTGTACAGTGGCGCGAGATAAACTTTTGGTCAGAGATCATCTATTCGGAGTGGCTGACTTACCGCCGAGAAGCCTGCCGTTCGAAATAGAGAAGTCACGAGATGAGGCACTGCATTGCCCTCGGTGCGAATGTGTTGGATTTCTCAATGGACGATACAGCATTTTCAGCTAATACATGGGCGGGACGAAATCGGCCAGGCAGCCTCGCGCCTTTGAGACGGCAACTCAGGGCAGCCTCACCATTGGTCTGAGCACCCCATCCTCCGACAGTCCGACATGTTGATCGAACCGGCCGGCCCACTCTGTCCTGCTCCCCCTACCGCCTGGCCCCTGGCACTACGATGGTGAAACCCAATGTTGGTGATCGGCGCATTTGTTGTTTCGTTTCCCTCGGTCTATTCTCATTCTCCCTCTATTCCCATCCCTTGTCTTCTGCTTATCCTTTCTACTTTGCTTGCCACTAGCTGCGCTTGGAAGCAAAGCTCCTTTATGTCTGATTGTCTGTGATGCTGCTGCTCTCACAGTGCATCTCTTTCCTTCTTCATCCTGCTCTTTCCGCTGGCGTCGCCTTCGAGACTTAAGGATTCCTTCCTGTTTCTGTAGTATTCCTCTTAACTCGCCGGCTCTCGAGTATTCTTTCCGTCGGTGGTTTGCTTGCTGGTTGAGCATCGTCGCCCACGCAATCGCTACGCGTTCCATTCTATTGAAGGAAACGATTCGAGGATTTCAGTCTCTCATTCCCAGATCTCCTTAGCCACGCAACCTCCTGACTTCTGGAGGCGTCTTTCCTGTCGCATCGAAGGACAACAGCAGTAACAAAAGCAACATGCGCACCTCTCGCATCGAATTGCTAGCACTACCATTTCTCCTCCCGTTCTCATCCGCCGTCTCTCTCTCGTCTTTCCAAGTCATCATCACTACCAGCCTCTCCAAATCATGTCTCCAGGCCTACAACAGCGACATACCAGATTGCCAGCCCTCCGATTTCAAAAATAACGGTCCGTGCTCAAGTGTATGTGCATCGAGCTTGGAAAAGATAGGCCATCTAGTGCGGCAGTCATGCGGTGAGGTGCCCGTAGGCTCATCAACCTTGCTGGGAACAGTGTTGGATGGGAATATACTTCCTGCGTTATGTCCAAGTATTGCGCCTTCGTCATCGATATATATATTAGTTGGTAGCAGCACGGTGGCTGGTAACACCCTGACATTATCCTCCACGAATCCGACGAGCTCTGCGGCAGCTTCCTTCACCCTATCCTCAACCTCGTCATCATTGACAACTACACCTGCTTCGACAAAGGCAAAACCAGCTCAGTTTTCCTCCGACCAGTTCTTAAACCCAAGCTTGGTCTACTATACCAGCCTGACGACTGCAGTAAAGCCATCCGCTACAGCTGCTCAAAATCCAGATTCTAATGCCGGCATAGCCGGGAGTCCCTTTGAGACCACACCTCAGAATGAAGGAGGAGGACGAGAACAGGCTTCCCGAAGCCTGGGTGCATTACTACTTGCCGGAACAGTTGCGATTGTTTGGTGGTTCTAGAGATGCGATGAAGCATTGGCAGAGTTCTACGAGGCCTCTGGGGATGTTAAGCTGTGGCTCTATCATCTTCGATCTAAGTTGAACAAAAAATTATTCGTTGCTCGCAGTGCTATCCCTGCTTCCTTTGTTTCGTTGCTCCCCTTTCTCTCTCATGTGAGCTTTCTCTCGCCATACCCTCGATTAGTTCTATAATTTGATCTCATAAGCTGCGCGTTATCCAAGATATCCTACAACCGCTCAATTAAAAATTTCCCGCTCTAACTTCCCCTAACCCAATGAGCAAAGAAGCGTCGAGGAGAGTGAATGGAGTCTATTCTGTAAAGTGTTAATATTTGGTGGCGTTCTCAATATACGGTATGTGCTGGGGGGAGGGAAAAAAAGAAAAACGAAAGCATCCATTTTCGTTTTTCATAGAATATACATACATATATCATTGCTTCTTCTACGAGCTTCACATACGCCATGTCAATTCATATGGTTAGTTGCCTTACATTGCGTAGTTTCAGTTGCGGACTCCCATTGCAATGGCCTAAAGAAGTTATTGATCCTTGTGCAGAAAATATCAGTTTTTAGCATAAAACATGCCCGAGACGGGTGCTTTCCATTCTGGATGTCCAGATTTGCTGTGGGATTTACTACCTATCTACGTAAGTAGGCTATTTTGAAGATTTATTATGTAATGGCAATACCATTCTTAGTTGACTTTTGGATCTGTTATTTCACAAACTGCCCATAGGGCCTTTGATTCTTATCACAAGCTATGTGTTGTTCGATCACCTCAGGGAGTAGACGGCAGTATGATCTTGGCCGCTTGCTTGCTTCAAGGTCTGTAGCGCAGCCTAGTCATCCTTCCGTGTCCCTTCGTCCTCCAGAGTCTTTAGCTGCGGCGCATAATTCTTCCTAATCCACTCACGGTAGCTGCACCATTCCGCAGCGTCGGCGGCTGGAAATGCAGAGTTGAGTTGCAGGCTAACCCTCAAGACACCCCTAGAAGCTTCCTCGGCCTTCTCAAGTTCTTGCTTGACCGCACCTTCTTTCGGCTTGAACGAGAGGATGGTGCGGAAACGTTGGCCGATGAAGTCAAGACGTCGTTGAGTTTCTGCCGGATCAAGGACAATAAGTTTGGTTAGCATGAGGTTGCAGAGTATGCGAATGTCATGCTCGTCCTCGAGACCAGCAATAACTCGGTCGTAGAAAGTGACAATATCGACACAGGAGAACGCGGTTTCCATAAGAGCATACAGCGTCTCATATGCGCTCTAGTTCAGCGTCAGCATATGTGGCAGGAAGTGACCACGATAGGATCTACTTGCCTTGCGTACTTCAAGTCCATCATCCACCTTATGCCGGAATGGACCCATTTGAACTTCCCGTATCAATTCCGGCTTAATCTTCGATTCCTTGATCACCAAAGGTGTCAGCTGACCCAGATGAGGTAGAATTAAATCGGGCTTGTTATGTGCCGCTGAATTGAGCGTAGTTAACGCCAATCGTCGGTTCTCAAGTTCAGAATCATTCAGCATAGTGATTAACATGTTTATGATCACTGGCTTGAGAAGATCATCGTATGAATCATCGGTGTCAGCAAATGTATAGCGAGTGGCGGAGATTGCCATTCCCCGTACAGCAGGATCCGGATCAGATAGATAATTCTAAGTCGTCTTACGTCAATTAAATGCAAAATCAAATTTAGAGGGAGATCGAAGCTCACCCTAAGTGCTGGAAGGAATGTTTTCGGGTCGATCACGGTTAGTCTCCCTACGCATTCTGCGCCAACAGCCCTGTTGTCTTCCGTCTGAGACGCCGAAAGCAGCTTGCCCCAGATTTGCTTCGTGTACGGCGCAATATCAGCTTCCGAGCTGTTTACGTGTTGCAATATCTCTTTGATGGAATGTAGAAGGAGATATTGGGCGTTTCCTCCTTTATCCATAGTCTTGAGAATAACAGGAAGATATTTTCCAATGTTTCCCGAGCCTGCGCGGCCGAGTGAGACAGCCGCCAATAATGGAACTTGGTCAGACCTTGAGGCAAATTGGGCAAGGAAGAGCTTAGGTTGAAGAGGAGATGATGGACCCATTCGCAAGCCCGCTTCGCCGAGGATTGATAAAGCCAAGCATTTTCTCTGGTCATCTTGAGCTGTCTGTAGCTCAGTAACAAAGTCACTGATTTGTACGCCGATAGTAGACCCGCCATAAACTAGTAGCACCCCGATAACTTTCCCTACGACAGCTGGATCTCCACCGACTCCAACATCTTTGAGCAATCCTTGCATGAGCATCTTACCGACATCATGTTCGCCGATTGTTTTGACTAAGATAAGGAGTGCGTCCAGCACTGCTCCACCAAGAGGAGCGAGAGCGAGTGAGCAGAGTGATGCGACCAAGTCTTTATCCAGCGCCATCTTGGCGTTTCCTTCAATCAGGTGAGCAAGTACGACAAGAGCGGGTCCTAGTAGATGAAGGTCGTTGATGGTAAGGAGTGGCGTAAGAAGGTTTATAAGTTCGTTGATAGATTTCTTGTCGAGAGAGGCATGTCCAGCGGGATTGACGACAAGGTTTTTGATTGCGCCTAAGCTCGCTCCTCTCAATGACCTATTAACCTTGCGGAGCTGGGCCCCTAATTCGATAGACACATTTCTTACCCACTCCGGTGAGAATTCGTCTTCAGTGGTCGCGAGAGTAGCAACTGTGTCGATCGCACGAACGGCTGCTAGTCGGGTGGTCTCGTTTTTGAGTCGGTCATACAAAACATCCAATGCGAAAAATCTCCTGGCGGACGGAAGGAGTTTTGCGCCTTCCGAACCAGAAGTTCGACCAATGAGTACTCCTAGTGCATGAATGGCGCGCTCCCGCACTTCAAGATCTGCATCGTTGGCTGTGATTTGGTCGATGATGACCTTGAAAAGCTCCCCAAGGTAAGATACCTGCTGTTGATATACCTGCAAAGATCGAGGAGGTGTGATAACCTTTACTAATTGCTCTGCAGTACACAGCGCCTCGCTCGAGATCTTGTAAAACCTATCCTTAACAGCAATGACAACTGCAGGCACAAGCTTTGCCAAGTAAGGCTCAATCACGCTTGAAGGGTGTGTCTCGGCAACCTTGTTGAGCAGAATAAGGGCTTCAATTCGAAGGCTGCTACCAGTAGCCGATGCAGCACCCCCGGTAGTTGCTGTTCCAGCCACCCCACCGCTGGAACTAGTGGATGATTTCACAGCGTCGATCACAGGTTCCATAATCTGTCGCAGATATTCCGAAAGCCCACCATGTTGAACTTCAATTATATCCCTCAGTAGGATAATGGCAGCTTGCTTAGTTGGAACGGAATTGCCTCTTAGCAGTTTTGCAACTGCTCGAGTAATGGCTGGAGTAAGCTTAGCAAGGCTCACTCTCGGGCCTGAAGTTGGTGGCGGAGGGGCAACGGGAGATGTAAGACCTGCTGACAGGGAAATGGCAGCTTGAGTATCAAACATACTCGCATCACTACCTCCTCGTCTCCGTTTACGACCCTGTGGAGGAGCCATGATCCCAGTGTGACTATCATCAATGACTGTTGTATCTGTAACAGGCACTGCTTCGCCGGTCTTTCGGACAAGAGCACTTGTCGTTGCTAGAATCTCGAGCCTTACGTTTTCCTCCCGTTCCTTAAAGCGATCTACCAGTACCGGCGCGACTCGTTCGTATAACGTTCCATCTTCGAGCAGATCTCCTCGCGCCCTTGTAGATATGAGCGTGAACAAAACTTTAGCAGCGCAACGTCTGAGTTTCCAGCTGATATCATCTTCATCACTGTAGCCTCCCTCCTCTTCAAAATCCTCTTCGTCCTCGTCAATCCCGTTAATCTCTCTACCATCGTCATCTTCAGAATGTATTCCCCCCATTTCTTCATCTTCATCATGTGCGTAATTCGGGTCATAACCGACGAACCGTAATGCCGCTCCTATGGATTCGTCTGTGTATGGACGCATTACCTCGCTGCAAGAGCCAAGAAATCCCTCTAGAGCCACCAGCGCCGCCTCTCTGACTTCATCCACTCGGGGATCTTGTTCCTTGTCTTCATCCACATCACCCTCTTGTTGCAGAAATTCACGTTCGCTGATTGAGCTGAGGACGAACTGGGTAAGGGTCTGCAGATAAGGGCCAAATCTCTGTGGAATTGATCGTGACAGTGAACCAATAATTGTGATCAGAAGACGCCGTTTATCGTATGTGAGGTGCACACTTCCGAAACTCTCCGTAAGTTGAGAAACGAAAGAGCTGAGTAGCTCGTCTTTAGAATAGACAGCAAGTAATGAGATTGCGACGACAGCTCGCTTCTTTACAACTGATCCTGTCCTATTGTTTTCCAGTATTGCCATAATGGCGGCCTGAAGAGCTCGAACCTCCGCTTCTTGAAGCATAGGACCAAAGCATCGAACGACCTCAATCGCCACATCCACAGCATCAACATCTGCTCCTTTCTGAGGATCTACCTCCAACATTCCACGTGGGGGGTCTGGGAGGCCTTTAATCCCAACAGGAACAACAATGTACCCAACAAGCCTAGGTATCAGCACTTTGCTAATAGCAGAGTAGGCTTCTTGTGTTGCTTTAGATGCTGGTACTCCCATCACCGCCCGCGGAAGATTTGACACAACCGTTCGCAATGCGGTCGCAGGTATGGAGTTGTCGATGGAGTTAGTAGTAGTAAGGGTAGAAAGCTTCTCAATAAGCGCAGGGAGGATAGATGGAGGTAGTCTAAGCACGAGTGGTGCCAGACTGTGCCATAATAGAGTATTTAGTTTGAGCAAATTGCATGTTTAGATTAAAAGGTACACGAACCATTTGACGGCCAAGTTCTGCACCTCTCCATTCTGATCATCTAGAGTCTTCAATATCCCATCCACTGTTCTGGCGGAGGTGTTGTAGTCATTAAGCAGAAGGGTTGGCGCACTGATAGAGAGTATATTGTGGAGGTCGTTCAGTGACATGAAACGATAGTCGGAGTCTAGATCATGAAGTTTGGGGAGGAGAGCAGCCACAGACTGCGATGAAAAATGAGTTGCCATGGTGAAAGTTGTTAGAGCCCAAGCCCGTCTGGCAATGCTGATGATCACTCAATGGCAAAAGAAACAGGATATGCTGAATCCTATCAGCTCATGTAACTGTGACGGTTTGACTAGACACTACCAAGTATGAGTATGTACTCTTGCGAACAATAATCATGAGGCTACAAGTAAGGTGCCTTGGAGGGAGGGGTATGTTTGGTGTTGTGGCGTGGAGGGGTTTAGGACAAGGAACAGGCTAGAGCTCCGAAGCTTGGCGTTTCGCTTCGGCTGTACCTTCGGGCTACTTTTTGCTTCCGTTGACCAACCTCCCATTTTCCGCAGAGCTTGAGACCACATCCTCCAGAATTTCTTTACCTCATGCACTGAAGAACTGTACAGTATTTCAATCGCTATTATCCGAAATCTTTCGTCAGTCTTGCCACAGACATTCTCAATGGTTCTTCCACGAGCCACTTCCTTCCGAACCTTTCTCAGGCCACCCGCTGCAAGGACGACAACAAAAGCCAACGGTGCCCGACCGTGGGGGCAAATTGGACGTAGAGGATATGCAAGCAGAGGTCATGCAGAGGCGAAAAAATCCAGTGACCTGCCTTGGTGGGTCCAATTACTCTGAACTAGCTCTTTGCTTGCGTCTGTTGTGAGCAGAGACTGGTGAAAACGACAAGCTTCAAGACACCTATTTCAGCATCTAGAACACTTGAGTATGAGATCCCTAGTTTGTGCATCGGCTGATAATCGGAGTGACTTCTTAGGCTCATTGGGTCCATAGCTATTACAGTTCCTGGAACCTACTGGCTTCTCCAACAGGGTCCGGACAAGGCTCATAGTCATGGCAGCCATGGCGAAAAGCATGAGAAGAATCACGAAGGCGAATTTGAAACCGAGGCGAAGCCAGAGGACACATCTGAAGAAGGAAGCGACGATGAATCCAAACAGGACACACCGGACGCTTCCGATGACGAGACAGACGCTATGAAAGCGTCTGGAGAAAGTGACACGGGCGAGTCAACGGCACAGAGCAATTTGAAGGAAGGGGCAGAAGACAGTAATACTGTAGGTTGCTCCATTTTGACTTGATCTAACATTCACGCCACTCTTGTCACCCGTTCTGTTAAGATATTAAGATGCCTAGGCCTATCATCTTCATCGACGATCGTTGTGCCTCCATATTTTTGCTCTCCAAGGACTTCATATGTCGGAGGCATTTGTTTCTAGTATTGGTTTCTGCTTAGCTGGGCTTAGCTGGCGCTTCTGTCCGATTTCGACGTTTTGTACACAATTTACACATGGCGCAGCAGCGCCTTCTTGACAGGATCAAGAAGCTAATCGTGGTCTAAATTTAGGTCGCGGCCTCGAAGAAGCCTGTTGAAGGCAAAATTTCCGACAAGCAGGAAGGTATCTCGACCAGCGACACAAAACATAATAGCAATGCTATAAGCGACCCGAACGAGAGCAAGAAAGTCGAGGATGCTCCAGAGAAAGCGAAGGGCCCAGTGAATCCGTCAAGATTGCAGAAATAGAATTTTCTGCTGAATTGACCCAGGTTTCGAAAAGGACTCTTGCCTGGAAAAGATGTTAACGCCTGAAGAGATTTTTTTTTGTATGTACGGAGTACGCAGTACGTAGTACACATTGACATATTGTACATACATATTCAATTGGTCAAGCTTTGGAGTCTGCAAAAATCCTCCATCATATCACCATCGAACATCCAGTGGTGTCGCTTATCGTCGATGTTCTGCAGGAGATGTCACATCACCCTGCTTGTATGTCCACTCGGCCAGCACGTGACAACTGTTCCCACGCATGCTGTGTGCACTATCAAAATATAAGAGTAAGTATGCAGGTGCTCAGCACTTGCCGTGGTGGAGAATTGTAGTGTTCGGGAAGCAATCACATACTCCGTATGCCAGACAATGGCAGCCAACACAAGAGTGCCGGATTCCAATTCGCCGTCTGTTCCATCTTTGTGACTGTGGCGCAGAGGATAAGCGCTCAAAATGCCGGCTTCTCGACCTGGAATCCGTTTTAAATCAACGCCGTTTTCCAGAGTTGCGACCGGAGGGGATTCAAGATTTTTACGGGTTTTCCGCAACTTTGAGCACTGAAATTTCTTCAACTGGCGGGAGAACAAGTTGAGGTAATCTTCACAATTTAATCATTTACGGCGTAGGCGCAGGCGTACTCTACTATATCGTCTCGTCCAACGATATCGCGAGGACCAGGGATAGAGCTCTACGCCTACACCCATCCTGCCAATTAATCTTCAGCGACAACGAAAGGGTTTCCATTGATTACTTGATGTAGGAACGGGTGAAGGGCTACACAAGAGGCTGGTGCTTACCGTGGTAGGTAAGAGAGAGAAAAAAATACGAAGCTTACTGCTGACATATCTACGCTTTCCTTAAGTTCCCGCTGACGTCGCCTCTAAAGCTCGCTTTACGGAAGGTTCAGATCAGCAGAGAGAGCCGGACAAACCGGACATGCAAAAGGAAATGTATCTGAATACATCGCGTGAAAGTCAACAATTCCAAAGTTATCAGTATCACCAAGTTCGCTCATCGCATGCATCACCGAGCAATTTGCCTGCTCTAGAGGGCTACAGACCAAGCAGTATCTTACAGAATCCCCAGCTCCAAATATCTCACATCCAGCCACGGGACTCTCGTCAGTTATACCTACAACAGCATCGACAAAGCACATCTCAAACGCAGACTCAGCCCTATCGGACCTCATCCGTTGGTGGATATAATGTGGCATCCCCCCTAACGGCAATACCGAACGATCCGAGTCCACCAGAGAGGCAACGAAGCTCTCGAACGGAGCCTAGTCCGTTAGATCGCAATCAGCGATACTCGTATCTTCAGACGCCGATAGAGATGAAACCAGCGACATTCCCTCCAGCAGCGCGGAGACCATCCGAGGCGCCAATTCCTCAGTCCCCAACGTCTCCTCTCTCTGACCATAGGTCATGGCCAGAGGCTCAAAGAACAGCATCTCCCCATAATAGTCAGTCGCTTCCGGCCCCGCATCCAACTGTATTTCCTCCTGTTGTCGAGGATCCGCAATCGCCAATACATCCGCAGTCGCCTGGACCCTTACCCGTCAAGGCTCACCGAGGCTCGCTACTACCCATTGTGACTGACTCTAATCAAATCTCTACCTTGGATGGCACACACCCTAACCCTCAAATGAATATTCTTCGGCAAAGCGTTCGGCATGAGTTTAGTCCACCTCCGAGCAACTTTAGGCCAATATACAACCCTTCTTCCTCGACAGGTCCAAATGGGTTGACGCCTGCGAACCACAGACCTGGCCAGGTTGCTCATCCTAACATGGCACTTGAAGATGACGATTGGGGCCACAGTCTTTGCGAATGCGGGGATGTGTCAACTTGCTGTTTGGGATGTTGGTGTCCATGTATGCTGTACGGTAAGACGCAATACAGACTATCGCAGAAATCTTCTAAGAAGGACCCCACGGATCTTCTGGGTTATAAGAGATGCAATGGCTCCTGTGGGCTTATGTGCTTGGCATGCGGGTTTCAGTGTAAGTATTGTCTCTACCTATCCTGGTGGTTTGTGGGGTCTGATCTCCTCCAGGGACGTTGGCATTTCTTCAGCATACAAGAGTCAGGAATATGTATAATGTTAAGGGGTCATGTGCGAGTGACTGTGTCACTGCTTGTTGTTGCTTGCCCTGCATCTTAATTCAGGATGAGCGAGAGGTTCGGGATCGTGAAGACGAAAGGAGGCGGCAGGCTGGTCCAGCAAGCGCCATTGAGTCTTATATGGTACCTGGAGGCATGAATTATGTGCCGCAGCAAGGGTGATAGACGACCGACGAGAATATGTAAGGTCTCTTATCAAAATGGCTAATTAGACTAGGAGGGATGCCATGTTTTTTCTTTCTGTTCTTTCATTATTTCCGGGCTGGCATTCTGGACAGGCGCATCAAGGTGTTTTTGAGCGGGCCTTTCCTTTTGTAAAGCATTGGACATTCGTTTCGAATGATGGTAGATCTCTCCTTCTGTGGCTTTTCTCCTCGATCAGGGATTTTCTAAAATGCTTCGGTTGTTTTCACTGACGACTTCGCGCGATACCATCGTTGTGACATCATTTGTCCGTCTACGGGTAAAAATCCAAGGAAGTACATAAACGCTACTCGATGAATGACATTGAGAGGTGTGGCAAATTTAGAATGATGTGGAGCACTGTGTTGATTCCAGTATAATTCAGCGACGGCTTAACTTCCAACGGAAACGCCAGGCAGATATGCACAACATGGGGTGTCTAGAAATACCAATAATACAGTGGTGTGACATGAACAATCTGTGCTCCGCCCACCATCCCTAAAGCACAATCTCTGCGTTCGGTTCAGTGGTTTCCTTTGGCTCAGGAGGTGGTGCCGTGTGCCTGCTAGGGACCAATCCATCATGCAACACTGCTTCTGGCCAACTCTCCGCAAACTCCGCATCCAGAATATTGGCCCACTTGATCGTTACGGGTTCTCCTTCCGCCTTCTCCAACTCCGCCATTTTGGCCTCCAGATGCTTCGCCTTCCTGGCGATGCCCCTCTTCGGCATAGGGCGGTTGAGATTCAGTACAGGCAATTTCTCCTTTTCCTGTAATGCCTTCTTAAGCTCCCCTTCCTGTGCCTTCAGTACGGCTGCGATATCTGCCACGCTGTTCGCTTTCTGATCCATCAGTTTCCTCCCCCTCGCCTTCTTCCCTAGTAATTGGCCCTTTTCCCCCTTGATTAGCTCCAGTGGGTAGGAGAGTTCGTGGAGTTTCCGGAACTCGCGGAGTCTGTGCAACGCTTTGAGACCCAGGAGCGGAGACGGAAAGCGGATGGTTGCAAAAGGCTGCCATAGGTCTTTACGGAGGGCGGCGGGCACGGTTTTCTTGCCTAGGAATGGTAATTGGCGGATAGAGGCATTGTTCTGTCGGCGTAGAAGGGGAGAGCTTAGCCTGGCATTCTGCAATAAAATTGGATGGCAAATGTACCTTAAGAGACCGCGTGAGGGAGTAGACGACTTGGTTTGTGCGGATATTGCTATAGATAAATATATGACGCCCTAAGTCTGCCGTCCGTTCGGCATATGTCATCGATTTTACCATTGTGGAATTCTTTGGTGGTGTAAGAGACAGCCGCAAAAGTTTCTCGCTTTCCGCTTTCAATTCTCAAAGACCTCAATCAACACAAAACCAAACCCATCAGACCGCTTCCGATGCGCTAGGAATCATCCGTGCTGGGATTTTACTTCCCGTAATATTTAGACTGGCTGTATTGCTGCGAAGCGCAGTATCAAGAAATGCGATGTCGACGGCTTTTTCATTTTAATTCAACTCTGGAATTTGATATCGTCTGAGGTCCCCTGGATGTGTCCACATGGCTCCATCGAGCAGCATCAATGGGGTAGATGGAATGGCAACCGACCCATTCACGGCGTCGTCAATGACAAAACGAGACCGACCATTGCTGCTTCCTTCAGTAAGACAAAAGCCTCATTCATAGACAATGCATATCTGCCGTTCGAATACATGAGGCTAATGGGATATAAGAATCGCAAACTACGGCACCTCCAGGGTATCTCTCTTCGTAATCTGAGCCTTTCTCAGCCATCTCGTCGTCACCGTGGTTTAACAAATGACGATGGGTTTCTTCCGCAGTCATGGAAGTCTCCCGCAAAACTTCTTGCGCAACAGGAACAGCGTCTGCTAGGCCATTCGAGATCATCTACGGATCTTAATATTTTAAATATTGCTGCTGCGTCAAAGAGCGCTGATCGTATAAATGAGGGCACCGACGGTCCATCTATCACGAGGTTAAGGAGGAGGAGCACGCTCAACTGGAGTGGTGCAAGTCCTGCTACGAGACAAAAAAAGCTGGAAGATGTGACAAGTGGAAGAATGTCCGATATCTGGTTCTCTATGCATTGCGCTGGTATTGAAGGTGGGCCTGGAAGTTTATAAAAGGAAGGGATGTGAAGAACTGACCATTCTGTTGGTCGTAGAGCCAGTGTACGTGAGTGAGATTGCTGAAAAGGTCATGGTTAGCTCTTCACAACCTCATCACAATCCACAGACAACAAATTGACGAGTTTCCTAGAACCCTAGCTTCCAATATTTCGATCTCAATTCGTGTGGTCCTCACGTGGTCAGACTCGACGAGGCGATAGTGAAATTCTGGGCCAAGAGTGAAGTCACGGAGAATTACTATCTGCTCTTTGAGCTGCAGTTGAATCTGCAGTCTTTACAGTTCATTGGAAGATCCGTATGTGTCCAGCAGATCCTCGATCGCCGCTATTACTTACGTTGGGTGAAGCTCGAACACTTCCACCATCCATTTCCCCCCAATTGCGTAATATTCTACCTCTCGGATGGTGCCTATACAAATCTTACCGACATGGCACCACAACAATCCCTAATGCCCCTTTTCTTCAAAGTGCCGAAGCTCATCGATAATGATGTTCAGCCTACATCTTCTTATGACGCCTTGATGCGCCTTTCGACACTCGACGACTGCATTCAAGATGCTCTGATAACACGCGAGAAACTAGCGTCCCAGATCAACACCATCCTGAAGGAAAACCAAGCTTCTCTAGACACGGTGAGTGAAGCATCGCAATCCAAGGAATCACTGGCCACGACCAATCGGCATCTCGCTGCAGAACGAAAGCAGCTTAGATCTGCTACGAAAAGGCGCGCGGAACTAAAGGCGAGCTTGGAAGCAAGAAGGGAGGCAACGCAGAAGGGGCGAGAAGCCCAAGAGAAAGCGCAGAACTACCTTGACGAGGCGACTGAGAAGCTTAAGGAATGCGGGGTTCTGGTCGAGCGTACCACAGAAGACTTGCACGGGCAGAGGCGGCGAATTTGCGAAGATCTAATAAACGTTTTCCCCATAGAGCCCGTAAGTTGGTCACCTAAAGACATGAAAGCTGGAAAACTGATAGCTCGTCCACTGGCAGATACCCAACCAGCCATTCTCCTTTACAATTCGGGGACTTCCATTACCGAATTCCGACTTCGAGTCTAGTGACATTAACGAAGACATAATCGCTGCCGCCCTCGGACACGTCGCACATCTCGTCTACCTCTTGTCATTCTATCTCAGCACTCCCCTCCTCTACCCTGTTCAACCTCACTCCTCCACCTCATTCATCCGCGACCCCATCTCCCTCATGCCAGGTTCACGGACCTTCCCTCTATACGCAAGAGGGTCTATCTACTACCGATTCGACTATGCTGTCTTCCTACTCAACAAGGATATCGAGCAGCTAATGAGCGGTCATGCACTCAAGGCTTTGGATATCAGGCACACACTGCCGAATCTGAAGTATCTCTTATATGTCCTTGCGGCAGGGCAGGGCGAGTTACCAGCGAGAAAGGCTGGTGGCGTGAAGGGGTTGTTGCTGGGGAGGGCGGCGGCGGCCCTGTCTTCATCACTATCCAGGAGAGGAAGTGAAGATAGCGTCATTGCTGGTGGGGACGCGAGGAATTTAATTGAGAATAACGGGGAGGGAGAGAAGAGGGGAGGTGTGGGTGCTAGTATGAAGGCGAAGGCTTCTCCGGCTGTGGTTAGCGAAACGAATCCGCTACGCACGAATGGCATGCGCGAGACGTCTTGATTATATATATAACCGCCATTGGCCTTCTATTCTGTTTGTTTATATTCACTACCACCTATTCAAAAGCCTCAGATGTCTCATGACATCCTACTAGATACCCAAATGGCCAAACGCAGGGGAGGGAGTGAACGGTGATGCAGAAAGGGCTTCTATGTCACTTTGTGGTCTCACCACACATCGTATCAAAAAAAAAAAAAAAACAAGGCAACCGCCATCGAATATCCACTCTTCTCCTTTCTTCTGCTCGTGATCTTAGTCTCAGGAAGTGAACAAATTATAGAAACAAAAACCACCCCAATTCCAGGAGATTTTCAAATAATTAATAAAAAAAAACTCCTCCATCAACTGCGTCCCCTTCACAAGCCCCCATATATACCGCCTGTTGATGTAAATATGCCTCGGAGAAAAAGGAAAATTCTTATAGAAAGTTTGCGGGGTTCAGCATTTTCTACGGCTTTTCCACGGCTTTTCCTTTAGATTTTCTCTGCCGCAAGCGGCCGTCTTCTCCCCTAGCACGGGTGGGGGTTCGGGTGATGGATGAAGTGCCATCCCCGTGGTTTTAGGGTTACCGGTCTTTCTTCTCCTCGCCCTTGTGATCGCCATTCGCACCATTGCCCATCGCCTCCCCATTAAGCAGGACCTTGACATCTGACTTCTTGTCAGATTCTCTCTCCCTGGTCCTCTCATCTCCGCTATCCTCATCCTCACTCCTTTCATCCTGCAATCCATTTGAGAACAGATAATCCCTCGCAACCCTTAATATCAAAAATAACCAGAACAGATTGACTGCCTGCAGACTTGCGAGTAGCGAAAACGTTATCACCTGGCCTAGCAAACACTTATATTGCCCTATTTCCCAATTTAATTCGAACGGCCCTACGGTGCGGAATTCTGTCAGGGTGGACCAGAGGATGACGATGTTGAGGTAGTGTCGGAGGTAGATCCAGGCGCAAACAAACATACCAAAATACGGGCCGACGATGGGGGAGTCAAGGTAGTTCAGGGTTTTGGAGGTCTAAATAATGTTTGAGAACAGTATTAGTGATGATGCGAAAATTTTCGAACGGAAAGGAATAGCGCAGGGAGGCTTACAGCTAGGAAAAAATCGCTGATGTCATGCGTAATATAAACCGCCAATCCTATGTGTGTGAAGTGGAACCGGTAACTGAGTGCAATGAGAGAGAGCGTGATTATGTGATGCCCGACTAATTCCTTGAAATCCTTTCTTGGTTTCTCCAACTGCAGTAACAGGACAATTGCCTGCTGCGTCCAATATGAGGCTTCCAACAGATAATAGGCCTTGAAGACAGCCTCGAGATTCTTGTGCGGATATCCCTCGTAGAAGGCCGAGGTGTTGAAATACCACACATTTGTCTTGCTCATGACGTACAGTCCAAACGGACCAAACACCCCAAAGTAAATCGCAGTATAAGCCTGCTCCATGAAGCGGCTATGCTTGTTGCGGCCCTTGATGTCAAAATACAGCGCTAGCGGTTTCAACATACGCTGCATGAGAAACTCCCGAGTGAATGAGAGGACTATCGTGTAAAACGCCACAAAGGCAATATCCCATTTTCCCTTTCCATACTTTATAGCCACCGTAGGGTCCGCGTCGCTGTCAGGGAGCAATGGGTAGGATAGAAAGATGGCGTGGTAGAACGGGTTTTCAGGGGTTGGGTTGATGAGGTATGCGGAGATGATGAGGAGGATGACTATTAATGGGTTGACCCAAGTGTGACGGAAGGAAAGGTCGATCCATTTCCCAAAAAGGCTCCTGGCTTTTCGTCGCTGTCGCGAGAGCGGACGATGCCGGCTTTTTGAAGAGTTTCGCTGTTCGGCGGAATGTTAGCGTAACGGTATCTCCCCCTTGCTGTGCTCTATATAACTGGCAAGACGGACGTGGGAGACTCCTCACGGCTACGAGTGTGATTTTGCTCTGTCTCATGCCCATCGCAGAACAGGAAAACACTCACGATTGAAGGCGAGGAAGTCAGTGTCGACATAGCAGGAGCACTGTTGTCTCCCCTTATTTCCGCCCCCAGATTGGATGTTCTGCGCGGTCTAGCCATATCTCGTTGGTCGGGATTCCCGCGCAAAAATACAATGTATCGGGAGGAGTCGGCCAGCAATTGTCAATTGCTCAGGCAGAGAAGAGGAGAGAGCGAGGAGGAGGAGGAGAAGGAGGAGGAAGAGGAGGAAGAGGAGGAAGAGGAGGACTCAGCAACAGGTCTATAGGTCGGTGCGACGATGGAACGAGCGGAACCGACGGAGAGAAGTTTTGCCGAGCGCCTTTTTCCGCACCGTCACCCTCCCGCACTCCACGCACATGGCGGCTGCAAGGCGGATCAACCATCCACCCAGTGTGCCCACGAACATTCCGGGAATTCGTATGTTGATCCTGGTCGTTGTGCTACATAACACTAAATAGACGAATACATAGGCAGAAATAGAAATAGATATCGACAGTCATCTCGTTTGTCATCAGTTTAATCAGTTCAACCCGTGGTTCTCCACAACTCTCGGAACCCAGCTATGCCTGCGATGCTCCCCAGGATCCCCACCCAAGTCTCACCCACTGCCCCGTTCTCCAAGCTATAGTGCAGTGTCAATGGTGAATACGCAGCATTGACATATGCCTCCCGCCACCACTTTTCCTCCCGCTTCACCCGTTCGATCTTTCCCTCCTTCTCTCCGCCTTCCAACTCAACCCTTCTAGCCATTCTCTCCCTCCACAGCCGTCCAAAATCCAATGCTATATGCGCCATCCAGAACCGCGAACTCCACACCCACCACCTCGTCTGCTTCCGCTCATCAAGCCCTAGGATCCCGTGTTGTGATAAATACGCGCCATTCTCCAGATACTGAAAAACCACGTTAACACCGATCTGCATCCATGAGATCCACTTCAGCACTCTGTCCTGCGGCGGCTCTTTCCATAGCCCCGATGCCCAGTCCCAGATTCCTAACAGTCCCCACAATCGCATGAAAATCCGGAAATCAGCGATTAGGTCCAATAGAGCGCGGAGCCGCTTGGTGGAGAGCACGAGCCGGCTAGCGGGATCTTGCGCTATGGTTGCAATAAGCGTCTCTCCAGGAAGCAGTTTGCCATCGGCTTGTGCGGCGATGGAAAGAGCAGCCTTCTCCAATCTTCGACGCGAGAGTCGGTCGAGTTGTGAGATAACGGCCACGAGAGCGTAGTTCACAACACAAAGGGTTGCATCAGTGCCGGCTGATGTGGAGAGAATTCTGTGCGGATAAACTGTATGTTAGCCATCGACGAAGCTTTATGTGTGCGGATATCTCGATCATGGATGGCGTGCCTATTCAAGTGGGCTGCTGTCGTGTCGATGCGCCTGAAATAGAGGGGAAGCCATTGCTTCAGCTGATTGGCTTTTGGAGATGAGCCCGCGGGCACAACTGACGAGCTCGCCATGGCGAGTGGGATGTCGAAAGTGCGGTGAGGCACAAGAGGAGAGATCTTGATTGCTTGTTATCCTCACTCTTTCTCGTCCCTCCGAAGCGTAGCCGAGGTGCCGATCCAAAGAGGAGTCACGTGAAGCAAGCTCCGAGAGATGCAGGCGCATTACGGTACAGAGAATTAATATGGGATGCTTGGAGACACTGTAAATCAATGCACAGTGGCGAAGCATGCACGAAGCCCCAGTTGGAGCGGAGCGTGTGGAGGGCCGATATGAGATGGTGGTGGTGACCGTATTGTATCCCAGAAGGAGCTGGGGCTGCTCGCCGTATTCGGTCGCTCCAAGACGTATCCTATCCCGTCCAACACCATCCACCTTCTCCTTCCCTTCCACTCAGGACAGCGCACTGGGGATTCTTCACCCGCGCGAGAAGTGATTGATAAATCAGGTATGTTCCGTCGCCGCCATCGCTCCCTCGATGATATTCCGCTTTGCGTTCCCCAGACATTACGTTGCAGACGACCTCGGCCTATATGCGCGGACAGCAAAACAACAACAAAGTCCCTGCTGTCGACAATCAATTGTGCACTCCACCGCGTGTTTTTTTAAACCCGTGCAGCGAAGCCGCGCGACATAATCCCTATTACTGACACATCTACCTCGAGCAGAAATTCCTCTGAAACGCTACCCCAGATACGCGCCCGCACTTCTCATTAGATCTTCAGAACCGAGCACGCTGGCAGCTGCACGATGTCTGTCAAATTTCAGAAGGAGGTTACCCGGGACACCGTGGTGGATGGGGCTGTGAATGGGGTCGTGGGTGAAAAGAGGGAGCATCTCGCTCATGCTGTTGGAAGTGCCTTGACCGGGGGGAAGAGCCAGAATGGCTACCTCGCTGTATGTCTTTGTCGCCGGACTACCCTCAGATGAGAATCTTTTACTGCCCTTGGGTGATATCTCTAAATGTGCATTTGCCGTTACGTAGGCCTACCTCCGTCAGCTCCAGAAGAATCCACTCCGAACGAAGATGCTTACGTCCGGCACGCTCTCTGCTCTGCAAGAATTCATCGCGTCTTGGATTGCGCATGACAAGAGCAAGCATGGGCATTACCTCACGCCTCGGATCCCCAAGATGGCGCTCTACGGAGCCTTCATCAGCGCGCCATTGGGCAGTGCGTTGATCAACATACTGCAGTGGCTGTTTGCTGGGAGGACCAGCGTTAAGGCCAAGGTCATGCAGATTCTCGTGAGCAACTTGATTGTAAGTCTCCAATCTCCTACCCGTTCTTAAATCACTGTCGTTCCTCCCCCCGAACATGGAGAGAAATTCCACATATTAGTGAATCCCCCAAGCTCATCTTGAACCCCACAGGTCTCTCCAATTCAAAACACTGTTTACCTCACCTCTATGGCCATCATCGCCGGCGCGCGCACCTTCCACCAAGTCCGTGCCACCGTGCGTGCTGGCTTCCTCCCTGTCATGAAGATCAGCTGGATCTCCAGTCCACTCGCACTTGCGTTCGCGCAGAAATTCCTCCCAGAGGAAACATGGGTGCCTTTCTTCAACATTATCGGGTTTGTCATTGGAACCTACATTAATGCGCATACCAAGAAGAAGAGATTGGCTGCCTTGAGGAAGAAGGTGAGGCTTGGACTTGATACCCCACTATCCCGGATTCTGTAATTTGGAAGAATGAAAACGCTAATGTTTGGTTTTGGAAAATAAAGCATTATGGTGATGGTAGATCCTCGGGTGGCCGTACTGACGACTACCCTCCTCCTCGACGAGAGTACTAGACAGTCGACGAGAAGACGATGGGTACCAGAGGAGAACGGGGTGTTATTCGAGCAAAGCAGGCTGACAGGATAAATTAATCAGGCCGATAGGGGAACGTGTTGGCCCGGGGGTTCGAATGGTCTAGTCTAAATAGTTATCGGGGCAACCGCCCTTAGTTTTTACCTCAGAATCTCTCGTATCTTCACTCCTAAAAAACATTCGACGCCCCCTTCTTTTTGTTCACCTTTTGTTTTGGGAGAACGGGATGGAGTGGATCAATCTTCCTTGGTATATAATCTACGAAAGACAGGGAGAATCTCGTATCGCAACCCAGGATTTTTTTGCTATTGACGAAAAATTATAACTATTCTGTGGATGGAAGTTTGCCAATTCCGAGTGTCATATGCTAAATGCTAAATGCCCTCAATACATGTCATGCAAGATTCTGGCGATACATGACCAAGCAAGACGAGATTAAGAGAGGAAGCGCGTGTTCCGAGAGCATATCCAACATCTCCTGATCTACCATTCAAACTTCACTATCCTCGATACTTTCCTCAGGGGTACTTCTCTCCATAGACCCCAACTCATCCACGTTATCACAGTCAACATACAGGACCCTCTGCGCAGCAGCCTCCTGCCATCCCTCACCACCAGTACGAAGAACCATCGAGATGTTGATCGGCCCGTCAAACCACTTCTCACGTCTCATGCTCGTTCTGCTTCCTCCTGCAAGAGCAGAACGACTGGCTCTTGTGGTTCTGATCCTCTTCCCATTCCTCCCACCCTGCGAGAGTAGACTCGTGACTCTACGACGCTGTTCCTCGAGATAGACTTCATGACTGATGATTGAGCGAACGTATGGGGCGAGATCTGTGGCGATTAGGGCTGAGGTCCGGTCAAAGGAAGAAATGGTGCGAGTAGTCTGCTGGCCAATAAAAATGGGAGGCGCAGCAACCAAGCCAAAAGCTGTGGAGAGGTCTGCATGGCTGAGATAACGGTGACGTAGAGAAACACCATCGAGATGGATGATGTTTTCTATCATATCTCGCTCGTACAATGATTCTATATGGCTGTCGGTGTGGAGATCGAGCGTTTCATTGCGAAGAACCCGCTTGGCCCAAGATTTTACATAGGCAGACATTTGGTTATTTAATCGATCGTAACGGATCATGGGATTTGATTGGAGAGCGCGACATCCTAGAACGTCATCAAGGCGATACCTCTCTGGTAGTGTTGGCTGTGTTGGGTCACAGATAATCTATTACCGTCAGCATGAACCTTGTGACAATTACTAGCCTGAGACAATACCTGTTTCCCACTTCGCATCCCCGAGCCGGCGTATACATCTGCGGCGCTCACTGACTCTAAAAATGTTTCGTACGCATTCAGCGCCATTGCGCGATTGAGCTGCGATTTCCCTCCCTTAAAAGCTGCTTCTGCAGCCCACTCTTTGATGTCATCCCGCTCATGCCAATCTTCCATGTCAATCCCCCAGCCATCCCAAGCCTCCATTAGAATCTCTTCTTCGTCATCAGAACAATTACCGTCAAGAGCCTGGCACACCTCACGACCCAGCCATCCCATGCCGGTAACATAAGAGTCTTTACTAGCAACACGCACTATCTCTTCACTTTCTTTCACATCTTTTCCGAGAGGCCAACGCTGTACAATCCATTCAAGCCCACTTTTTCTATCGCCAATACCCATTTGACACCAGTAGTCTATCTCCATGATAGAAGCTCGAAGGTCGCGATTCTTTGCTTTATACAAGCCTCTCAAAGCTTCGCGACGGAGAACATGGCCTTCGTTGGCTGCAATTAGAAGAAGATAGTCTACAGCAAGATCTTCCGGGGGAGGAGCAAAACGGAGGATGGCGTGAAGGGAGAGAGTATCGAGAGGCACCAAGCTCTCATCGTTGCATGTCATTATGATAGGTCTCTTAGACTGAGCGATGAGAGAGACCACCGTTACCCAGAACTGCTTGTCTTCTTCGAAAAGAATGTCGATCTCCTCCAATAGGATTAAGGACTGCTTTTGCTGCTGTGACCGCTGCTGTTGCTTCTCAGTTGGATCACCCTCTGTCTTCTGCCCTTTAGGCCGTCTATTAGGCACTGTCTGTGTTTTTCTCTTGAAAAAGGAGCTCGCCTTTCCCTGCCTTCCCGTCCCTATATCTCGAATGAGCGGTTCCATTATTCGAATTAGGCCATCGTCCGCCGAGGCATCCGTCTGTTCCTCACTTGCTCTATGTACCAGGTGGTTCCTTGTCATTTCTCCAACCCTTTCCAAAACGTCCTTACCGCTCCTCCTACTTCCGGCATTGACCTCAAAAACCTCAAATCCAAGCTCTTTTGCCACAGCATATACAGCTGCGGTTTTGCCGCATCCATAAGGACCACTGATCACAATCGCATTCGTTAATTTGCCAACCTGCGCCCCTGATGATCTAGGGTCTCCTACACGGACCACGGTTCGTTTGAACAGGGAACCATTGCCGCTGGACAATTCTTCATCTTCAGGGTCGGTAATCTCGTCCATCTCATTTGCTCCCTCGTCACTGGATATTATAAAACCATCCATATCTTCATTTCTCTTCTTTCGTTTCTTACTCAATTGTGCCTTGTAGTTCTTTGTGCTGGTTGGCCACTTCTTCGATCCATTAGTGGTACGGGTTCTGGAAGAGTCCACGCTGCCAGTGTCTACAGAAACCACCGTCAAGGTCCGTAGCCAATCTCGTAGTATCAATGCTTCTCGACCAGACTGGAGGACCTGCCCAGCAGACGTTGGCATATATTTGCAGACCCAGGACTGCGTTTCACACTCAGCCCTATCAAATGGAGAAGACGATTTTCTGATCGACTGATATGCAGCTAGTAGAGCGGGGTGGGGCTTTCTGCGGCCGTTTTCTGAATCACAAGTACTGTCCGTGTCGCTCGACTCTCCTGATGAGCAACCAGCAGGGGGTAGAAAATACCGTATTTGCTGCCTGACAAGTCTCTGAATATCGTGCCCTGTTGTCAAGACCCGCTCCGGGAGCCGCAAAGAATCTGGGAGGCGGTGGTGCTCCCTTTCCAAGTTGATACTCTCCTGAATAAACCGTCTTTGTGCAGCAATATTGAGTCTTGAAGACAGGCAGTAGACGACATCTTCGTCCACAGGAACCTGAACCAACGTGTTCTTGAGTTTCCGCTTCCTCCAAGGTATTGCTTTCTTACCATTCGGCTCCCAGTCTGATGTGTTTTGAAGTCTATGCCGTTCAGATCCGTTGGGTTCATCGAGGCCACGTACGTGGGCCATACCATACGGTGGCCAGAGAGGTTCCAATGCTCCAGGTACTTTAAGCACCCGGGTTTTGCTAGGACTCATCGCACCCTTTCTAGAATCACTGAGACTCGATAATCTGTCTAGATTACTGACATCATTTTTTTCTACGACACGTTTTCGTGGACTAAGATAGGGGCCACGGTCAGTGTCCGAGCCTGAGGTAGTAACTCTAGCTCCGAAGGCATTTGATCTTCTGACAGCAGATAGAACTGGTGCGTTCGCATCTAGATTGAGATTTCGGCCTAGTTTTCCCGTGAAAAATGGATGCGTAGGCTTCGGAGGAGACTTCGGTTTGTCGATCTTCCTACGTGCTTCTGGTGGCCTTGCGAAACTTGGTCTTGGAGGCGAACTCAATATATCTTCAATTCTCCTCGACATTGAGTCACTATCAGCCCCATAATTAGCCCCATACTTGACAATCGCCACCTTTTGCTTTTTCGACTTTTTCAAAGTCGAAGACTTCTTATTCTCCAACTTCTTAGATTCCTGCGATTCAGACCTTTTGGATATTGGTGAGCTGAATTTTCCTTTCGCATTTAGTCTAAGTAGCTTCCTCGGAGGAGTCTTCTTCTGTGGTGGTACATCCCCACCGTCTGGATCATCGACGATTGTAGGAAGAGGGAAGGGTGGCGGAGAACCCAGCGGTTCGGCACGACATAGATCAACAAGGGGTCTGTGAGGGGAATCCAAGGGTAGTGGCCCTATATTTTGAGTGATAGGGTCCGATGAAATCTCTATGATCTGCATCGACGGTGTATATAGCGACTCTGGCAGCTGAGGTAGAGGTAATTCTGACTGCATAATTGGACTTGACGCATCTGCCATGACGGTACCTTGATTGAGGTTTGATAAGTCACCATTCGCAGCAGCTTCTAATTGAAGACGGAATGAGTGGTACGCATCATCAACCCCTCCTGAAGTGGCGCTGTGAGGAGATAGGGGTGATTGCACAGACCCCATTGGCACTTCCTCCATATCGGGCGACATTGTTTTTTGACGCTTCCGTCGAGATTCGTTTGGGTCAGACTCAAATGACCCTGCTTCATGAGTATTCGCACCAAGCTCTAGAACAATACACTCAACTGCTTTTTGTTGAGGAGCATGGACTGCCTCTGCCTCTTCTGCGACACCTGATGATGCTTTACGAGAGTCACTGCTCGTTCTATCCTCTGGCTGGGGCTTATTGAAATCAACATTGTTTGAGAGATCGTCCTTGGATGCCCCTGTAAGTCCAATCTTGACCCCGCCTTTGCCTCTTAATTGGCCTTTTCGTTTCTTGGTTCCAGTCTCAGTCGTAGCCACAGGGTTGCTTTCAGTGGTTGGTGATCTACCCTCGTTCTCATCAACCGATGACGCAGCACAAGGGATGCTCGTTGATGGAGAGGCTCCTGTAGATGGTGGTTGGACACCTAAAATATTCTGCTGCGTCAGATAGATCATAGAAGCTAATAGGAGGTCATACGTTGGTTTGAGTCGAAGAATGGATGTAACCGCTTCCTTGCAGCAGTTTGATGTCGTTCTAAGCTATCTTTCTCAGTCCCACGGGACAATTCTGTGCCAGATTTATGTAAATCGTCGTCTCTCTCTGTTGCAAAAATGACCAGCTCAGGAGGGACCATACTTGTGGCCGCCATACCCAACACGCTGCGGTCATTCCAAGAATTTATCGCGTCCGGAGTGGATTAAACACGATGCCGCAAGACGACTCCCGCAACATTTGAATTCCTACGCCACCATTAATGAAAGAAGACAAGTGGTGGTAACGCAGAAGAGGAAGCATTCAAGTAAATTCGACCGAACCAGGCTACTGGTGCATCGTATAGGTTATCGTTGAAGACAACGGGAGTAAATGCCAGTGTTGGGACTTTTATGGACGCGTTCTGCTACGCGGAGACACGCGCACAGATCCTCGACCGGTCGCACTTCAAGCCGAATCCAGCCTAGTGGATCTCGCACATTTTCTTTGTTTTCTCACTGGAAATTCCACTGAAATTCCCCATCTCGACAACTGAATCAATCCCTTGCGTTCTCTTGCATTGCCTCTGGCTTGCCTTCGAGATGTCGTCTGGCACTTCCATCCAGAGTCCATACACTCTGGCGCACTTGCCACATCCTGTCGGAGACGGTTTCAAGGGACGATTCCTCGTAGCAGATGTTCAAAGCGGCTCCAAGAGGAGGAAACGGCCTGAAGTCGCTGTGGGGATTGACGGAGAAGGCGTTAATATTTACAATGTATGATTGACACCTTTGCCGTATTCTGAATGAGCGAGCCGTGCTAATGAGGCTCTGATCAAAAGATTCAATCGCCAAAGCTTATAACTTCATATGCCCTCCCACCTCAGTCGGCTTTTACTTGTGCTCCATGCTCTTTTCGTCTGAAATCGAAGGCGTCAACGTCCATACGGAGGACTACGTATGTTTCAATAGCCAACCCAGCGCCTCGAATCCTTTGTTTCTCTGAGACTACCAACAAAACCTTGTCGCGATCTGAATCCTTTACCAACGCCAACATCATAACCTTACAACGGGATGTCAGTCTTCCAAAGAGTCCTATTATCCATCTCGATGCCTTACATCCAGGAAATGAATCCAGTGGCGATATCGTTGCAGTGCATGAGAATGGTCTTGCTCGCTGCTTATCTGCAGACCTTAGCAAGGAATACTGGTGCACTTCGGTTTCAACAGCCTCCAGTGTGGACGGTTTCGAGGACGATTCTCGCATGGATTTCGTCGTCGAGTATGTGGCCAATACGGACGTTGTAACGGCAAGGAAGAGGCTGTTGAAGAGTAGGGAAGACTTGCTATCAGTGCTGATCCCAGGCGCCGATGAAGGACGCCCAGCAACATCGGTACTATTTCTGGTAACAAGGCCGTCTAATGATGCCCTCTTAGCAACTATAGGACGGCGTATACATATCCTGTCAATGCAAACATCCCTGCCGAAAGATTCCTTGAGTAGTCGGAGGCGTCCCCAGACCCTTGTTACGTTTAGGTTACCGATTGAAGGTCCTCAAACTGAAGGGACAATGGAAAAGGCTCAATTCAAGCTCTATCCATCGTCCGGGACACTTCACCAGCTTGTCAATGGCAACCTCACCGTCTATGACCTTTCTGGCACAGCTCCAAAGATCTCGAATCAATTATCGTTTAATACTTCTGGGCCTGTATCCGTCGTACGGATTTCCCCAGCAATTGTTTTAACCGCATCGTCAACATCTATCGATATGTACAACATCAAACATCGATCTCTTCAAGCATCACTAGCCACCTCCGAAATCCTTACATCAAACTCACCAAGCAAAAAAAGAAAGTTCGCAGAGCCTGCGTCCAATGAATTTGCTGGGCAGATTATTCTTGTTTCTTACTTTGCCGATGCCGGTTTAGCTATTGGACTGGCAAGTCTCGGGCTTGTTGCGATTCGTGTTTCTCTGCCTTCTGAGTCTGTTGGCAGTGGCAGGAGAAAAGGAGATGGCCTCTTGATAGACGCAATTGGGCGTGGGATTAGGATATCCAGAGATCCAGAGAGTACCAAACCGATATTAGATCATCTACCTCGGGTTTTGGAAAAGTATCACCCAGGATGTTCGTTGCCAGACAAGCACCACACAGAGCGGTTGATATCGAAATTAGATCGTTATGCCGAAAGGGGGGATACCGACAATTTCGAGAGGGCTTTTGCCAAAGAAGTCGGCATTGAGCGGGACGAGTCAAATTTAAATCATTGGAGAGCCAGGAGAGATGCATGGGAGAAGGAGCATGGTTTGGACAGGGGAATGAATGCAATTAGCGCGGAATTGATCAATGGGTCAGGGCCACATGGCTCCGAAACCCCTGGTACACCATCGCTTGATGAAGGCCATTCACTCGGGTTTCCCGAAGAAAGACCTCTTCCACATTGGCTGTGGCCAGAGATGCTAAGGCCAGATAGCCTGGCCCAGGTTGATCCGCGCCTCGTCAGGTACGTTCTAGGCAAGATGTTTTCCTGGAGCGATGGCCATCAAATACTCCCCAACGGCGAAATTAGATCCGAAGAACGTGCCGTGGGGTCAGAGCTCAGCGTCGAGCTATGTGCTCCTAATGTTCTACGCTGGCTGGTAGAATCTGGAAACTTTTCAATATCGAGCCTTGAACTGTCCATTCATCGGACAGCTCCTAAGGGCAATGGTTTAAAATTTTTACCTACCGGAAGTTTCGTTAACGCACTGGCCGACTTCGATCCGGAGATGAAACTCCTCCTATACTTCCTCAGAAGCCCGGTGTATCTTGATGTCAGAGAACTACTCTCCACCATCAAACTTCTGATGCGTAGTTTCGAATTCCCCATGAACAGAGCTGCTGTTCCACAGATCACTAATGAAGATACCCTTGGTTCGCCTGTTACTAACGGTGATTCTAAGACAGCGCTACGCTTCGAGGAGGATGCCGCCGAGCGCGATCTGGATCTTGCTCTCTCGGTCCTGGAGACTTATTCTATCCGAGAGGAAGCGCTTACAGCTGTACTGACAAGATTACATTCGTTTCCTTCCCCGACCATTGCCAAGGCCCTACGAGAAGAACTGAATGGAGATGAGGTCCTTTCTCTGGTGCAACTTCTGAGGAACGAGCTGTCGCGAGGTGGATGGACTTCTAGATATCTTGATCAGGATATGGATGATTTTGACGAAGATCAACATGATACTGCTGAAAGAGGCGTGCATCTGATTAGTGACCTTCTCAGTTGCGCTCTGGATAGTTCTGGGCCTGGAGGCTGGTTGCTGGGCGCGCCTGCCTCTAATAACAGCGAGAACACTATGGAAGACCTGGTGGCCACCCTTCGCTTAGAAGTCTCTGCGGCTTTAGAGTGCATTGAGGAGGCAACCTATCTTAACGGGTTGCTAGGGGAAATGACGCGCTACGGGAAATCCTTAGCCAGCGCCCAACGCGCCACCAAAACTCCCTGGATTATGACTCGACATGCGAAAGCTTCACAAATGACCGAGGGAGGCTTACTCCCACTAGGACTTAAGGCGGAGAAGAGTATCCCTCTCACACGTGTGGGAGCAGGTGGGGAGATAAAGAAGAGGAGCGCAAGAGACAAAGGACAACTGGTGAGCAAGATGGTGCCCAAATACAGCTTTGATAGGCTTAGACCCTAGCAACTGCTGCTACATTTCCCTCACCAAGTGGAAAAATTGAAGATGGTGTTTCCCATAAATAGGGGTCACCTTCCAAACGATATAATCTGTTTACCTAGGTTCCGTGATCGCTCCAGAACATGTAAAATTGGTGACTCCGGGACCTCACAAAGTGATACATGATTAGAAACACCAATATGCAATTCCCACTTTCCACCAACGTCTTCTAGGATAGAGATTACATAAACCCACAGTAACCCAGACCATAGTATCACTTCACAACCTCTATTTCAAGCCCCCCTTTTACCTACGAACCCTCTACTCATACATACACCCGTACAGAATGACCAACGCTAAAGCCTCTGGATGCCCAAATTCTCATAACAGCTCAAGGGCATCCATCTTGAAAATCACAATGTGTTTTACGTCGCCCATCGTTGCTTTGGGTACCTATTTCTGCGAACACCTTGTCACCTGGATCCTCCACCGCGATCGTCAGTCCGCAATGATAGTAATCACCATTCCGCTCAATTCATTTGAGGGGTTTGAAACCCATGTTTCTAAAGCTCGCGGCCCACGCGAGCGGGGTCACAGCTTGCCGCAATGTGGTCTCGCGTTTCTGATAGGCATGTGGAACTCGCGGATCCTCTGTGATCCGGACGACCTCCAGTTTCTTCGGGAATGGCAGGGGGGTTCATCAAGTGTCTCGGGAGAGTCTGCATATCTATGGTCACCGCCAATTGCTCGGTGTCCGGGTAGCTGTAGATCACTTGCTTTACTTCTTGAGGCGTGAGAACCCATTCGATCAGGGAAGGAGGAGGTGGTGCTTTTAGCGTTTTGCCGTGGTCTTTTATCGGAATGTCCTTGGAATCCTCGTCCACGTTCCCACAGACTGGGTTACGAGAGGCCTGCTGGTCCGAGCCGGTGAATGGAGAAGCCGGAGTGTAGTTTTCAGGAAATTTTGTCGATCCTGCAGGTACTCTCTGCTTGATTATCTAGGGCTTCTCGGCCCCCCCTTGAAGTACAAAAAACACCAGCAGATCATTTGACGTCCGATGGCTGCGAAATATTTTCAATTGCGCCGACTGTTGGCAGACAACTTGGTGGCATTCCCCTACCAGTGCAATCCTCAATTTGTGCTGAGTATGTACGCATGAACGACGAGGCAGAGTACTTGGTCGTCGCTGCCCCTTTTATCTCGCTTCGCAGGTAAAAAGAATTCTTCGAAGCGCACATCACGACGGAAGGAAGAAAAGCAGCGCTAGGGTAATGAAGAAGGGAAGCCCTGAGGTAGATGTTATAACGTAGGAATGTATTCAGCAAATAAAGGTAATGCGGTTCGTAGGAGTGGTATCCGAGGCAACATATAACCCGGGGTTAGGACTAGGAATTCTAAGCTGGGCACAAGTGCGCAGTTTCATTTCCAAGACGCAGTCGCGCGTCTAATCACGGACATGCTGATTCACTAAATGAAGGAGTGAACTGAACCGGTACCCGCTGTTCTGTATGTACAAGGAAGATTGGAGATGTAGGTACATTAAGCGGCCCTAAGTGACCCCATTCGGCTGTGATCCGTCATTGCGGAGCTCTCGCAACATCGAAAAGGCTGATGGCGGGTCCACATCCACACCCGTGGGTAAACCATGTGAGAAACGTCCATCCGTATCCACATCTGCTTCTGCCTCGTCTTCCTCGCCTTCTCTGCCTTCCTCGCCTATCTCCTCGATTACTTCGCCTCGATCACCTTGGTGACAGCTTGGATCAAGTCTTGTGCGTGGGCGAGCAGGGATGACCCGTACTGGAAGTTGTATTTCATGTTCTTTCCCATGAAAACTGTCCCGTAGCCGTCCGCTTTGGACTGCAGCGAATGAACTTATCTTCGACTTCCAACCCCATTGGGGGGAGCCACTAACATACGATGACGAACTTGGACCTGCTGAGGGAGGCTCCTCTACGGGGGTTTCGGGAAGCCTCGCGGCCGCACGTACAACCTGGATGGGAGGTTCATCTCTTCGTCTTTTGAACGGGTTTGGCATCACGTGCCATCGTATGCTTTTTATTTCATCAGATTCTCCTGTACCTCCCTGCGCCGAGTCTCTTCCGTTTTCTGAGCCTCCATTTTCGCCAATATCAACATCCCCAAGTCGGCTAATAGAATCTTGTGCTGCCGCGGCATTCGTATGGTGCTCTTGAGTTGCGTGTTCACGATTAATCTCTTCCTGATAATCAGACATCTGCTCCAGGATGGGCGGTGTTGCTTCATTGATAGTGTGGTAATGAACAGCGTATACAGTACTGGCGGCGCTGGTACTATTCGCCATGCTAACTGGCGTCGAGGATGTTGGGGGCAGAGCTGCGTAGCGAGAGGTTGTTGGAGGCTGAGAAACGGCAGTCGTTTGGCCTTCTTGAATAGCGATTGTGGCAGGGTCTACAGATACCGTGATAGGGACACTGCTGCGATGGGCCGTGTGCGGAGTAATCCTGGAGAGAGCGAAGCGGTTGGCCACACCAGCCATGCCTCCCCAGTTGGTACCAACAGTCTGGTGCGGATGTCTACCCCCTGGACCGCTGCCGCCATTGCCGTTATCTCGCCGGTGACCTCCAGGCCAAGTGATCTCTGAAGAAGGTGTTACTTCCAGCATCTCATCACCATCGAAGATTTCTCTCCCAAGAACACCGTCCTTCCTTTCTTCTCTTTCGAGTGCCTCTATCCGTTCTACCCACTCCCAAACGACTACACTTGCTGCCGCAGCCCCTACCCATCGCACGTAATCTCCCCAGCCTGCCAAGCTAGGATTTGAAATATCCAAAACGAAAAATATCACTGGAACCAAAACAGCCGAGAGCGACAAAACGGCAACGAGACACATGTTAGGCATGCTAGAATGATAAAATGCAAATTTGCTCTTTGAAATCGAATAATATATCACCCAAGCCGAATACAATAGGCTTAGAGATATGTGGAAGAGATAGCTGAGCGCAGGGATTGCGTCGACAAAGCGGTCAGGCCGCGTTTTGCCGGATGACAAAAAATTGTTGAGGAAAGCGAAAAGGGTATCCAGAACGATAAGAGCAAAACCCGTCCATTTAATTATCACCTTCTCTTTATGACGGGGGAAAAGACGGACGAGAGTCTGTACTTGGGCAAGCCAGAGGAATGCGTCTGATATCACCCGCACAATTCTAATCTCGAGACCTCCTACCACCTCATCGCCCAGGGCTCCGGCATCCATATACCCTGTGTTATACTGTCGTTTTGCGACTTTGAAAGTGTCGGCAGAAGCAATTGTCAAGGAGATCACCACTGTCAACGCTGCGAGTTTCTGCAGCCATGGCCGTCTCCCAACGCCTACTATCGATTCGCTTCCAGAGGCTCCACTGATCAAGCCCCGGCTAAGAAAGCTGCCTCCACCTCCCACACCTGTGGCGAAGAAAGTTCGGGGCGTGATCAGAAGCATGATGAAGAGCATATAGCTCAGAACTGTAGCTGCAGCAATAGCAAAAGCTAGCGGAATCGTCGACGCATAGAATGGATCCCGAAGATCTAAGGTACTAGATGGATTACCGGTAGCCGAAGCAACGTTCGCGGTGCATTCGGGGCTGAAGACCGCATTGGCCCCTAGGGTTATAGTAGAAGTTGGACTGACGGAGATTATTCCTCCGGAAGGGAGAGTGAATGGCGTGCAATGCTGCAACACCTGTCAGCGCCCTGTAAAGGAGTCGGGATCCTCGCTTTTGGAAAGCTCCATACATGAATTTGTGAACTCGTCGTGGTTGTTTCTTGAGGCCATATCTGACGCTGATGGTGATCGGGTCGAGGCGACATTCCTTGTCACACAGGGCTGATTGCAGACAAACTCAACGGACCTCCTGTCCTTCTCCTCCAGAAAGCCGTATTACGATGAATTGTGGCCGGCACGACGTTGAAGGCGAGATGGATGGAACGAGCGCATGTTTCGCGGGGACCGTTTCGGAACTGACGCGCAACGAACCCAGTAACGTTGGCCGTATATCGAAAGATTAGGTTACAGCCATTCGAGATGAGTGCGCAGTTCAATCACGTGGCAGCAGCACGTCCAGGCGCTGTCCAAATGGGACGGGAAGAAAGCAGAAGCCGCCGTTCTCGTCGACAGCAACGGCACATCAAGCTGTTTACGCATCAATCCGCATTTCCTCGCTCAACCATTCAGCGTAGTCACATGTGAGGCAAGTAGGGCTGCATTGCCGCTGGAGTTGATAACACTCGCACGCTAAACAACCTGGCTTCTCCGCACAGATCATTGGACAGTTGACGTTGGTCATTGACTGCAGACTGCATAAAACACACCTGGAAAGCTTTTCCACATCGAGCCAATAGAGTGACCGGGAAAAAAGGGAAAAAAGGGAAAAAAGGGAAAAAATTGATGTTTGACGCGCTCTTGCTTCCTCCCAGCTCGATTTGGAACTTGTATCGACTCAATCCAGACTTTCTCTGAGCTGAGCTGGACCTTCCCTTCTCTATCCTGAGGATTTGACAACCCTCCAGTAAATCGTCTTGTTTCTAGTCGGTTCGGGGCGGCGACTGGGCGCAACCAGTTCCTGTATGCTTCGACGCTCGACTCACGCTATCTTGCTGAGGGATTCTAACGATTGGGGGGTTGGGCCCTGATCTGGAGTGGCAGGGAAAACTGTCGGGGCAAGGCTGAGAGCAATAGTAGGGTTTTGTCACCAGGACACAACTACTAGGATACGCCGTTTGCTCAACAATTGCTGTGTGGAGAGGACGAGTTACCGATTCTTGGGTCATCGATAGGTTCACCTTCTGGGCATCATAACTCCGTTCGAGTGACGATTGGATAACGACAGCGTAACGACAACGTAAGCGGCATAACATCTACAACATCCAAGGGTATCATGACGTGGGACCAGCTCAGCGTCAACCGACCGCATTATGCATACATCATCCTTGGAGGCTTCACTTCGTTGTTTATGTTAGTTTCCCTCTTTGTCAAGGAGAAGCTCTATATCGGCGAAGCCACTGTTGCTACCATATGTGGTATTATCTTCGGTCCTCATGCCGCAAATCTTTTCGACCCGTCGTCTTGGGGTAATGTCGATCAGATCACTCTCGAATGCTCTAGGATCGTTCTTGTTGTCCAATGCTTCGCTGTTGGCGTGGAGCTCCCCCGGGCATACATGGAAAAGCATTGGAGATCCGTAACATTTTTGCTGGTGCCAGTTATGACTTTCGGATGGCTCATCACGAGTTTGCTCATCTGGTGGATGATACCGCCCTTGAACTGGCTGGAGAGTCTACTTTGCGCTTCTTGCGTCACGGCAACGGATCCTATATTAGCCTCCTCTGTCGTTGGTAAAGGCAAATTTGCAAAGCGGGTACCCAAACATCTCAGAGACGTTCTGTCGGCAGAATCTGGATGTAACGATGGCATGGCATTTCCCTTCATTTACCTCTCTCTATATCTCATCCATTACCGACCTGCTGCGGGCGTATTGTTCTATCACTGGTTCTGCCTTACAGTCCTCTACGAGTGCATTTTTGGTGCGGTCTTTGGTTTCTTAGTCGGCTATGCGGGAAGGCACGCGATCAAATGGGCAGAGAAGCATGACCTTATTGATCGGGAGAGCTTTCTTGTCTTTTACTTTGTGTTGGCTTTATTCTGTGCCGGCGCAGGAAGTACAATAGGCGTTGATGATCTGCTTGTTGGCTTCGCTGCGGGGGTAGGGTTTTCCAATGATGGCTGGTTTTTGGAAAAGACAGAGGAGTCTCATGTCTCCAACGTTATCGATCTCCTGCTCAACCTGGCCTACTTTGTCTACTTTGGGTCCATCATTCCATGGAGCCACTTCAACATGCCAGACATGGGTGTGACCCCTTGGCGTCTGGCTGTCATCGCAGTTTTCGTCATCCTATTCCGTCGCATCCCTATTATGCTCTTGCTGAAGCCGCTCATACCAGATATCAAGACTTGGCGTGAGAGTCTGTTCGCCGGACACTTTGGTCCCATTGGAGTGGGCGCTATTTTCGCTTCCATTCTAGCAAGAGCAGAATTGGAGACAAAATCGACGACTCCACTGACGGAGCTTCCTGCCCCGGATACAGATCACTACGCACTAATTGCTTTGATCTGGCCAATCACCTGCTTCCTCGTAATTTCGTCGATCCTCGTTCATGGCTCGTCGATTGCAGTTTTCACACTTGGAAAGCACATTAACACACTCACCATCACGATGTCTTATACTCAGGCCACAGAGGAGCCGTCATGGATGAACCGACTTCCGAGAATTCAGTCTACGTCAAAGTCGATGAACAAAAAGTTTGATATTGAGGCAGACTCTTCCAGTGAGAGACTGTCTGAATACCTACCAGGAACATTACCTCCGATTGGAATGCCGGGAGCCTTTCTACTACGCCGCCAGAGAGAGGAAGATACTCCAAATTCAAGTCTTCCTAATAGCCGGCCGTCAAGCCTCAAGCCGATCAGGGGAAAGAGGTGGGACTCTGGGTTGGGACCTGGCGGACCGATCAGCCAGTCTGCCATATCACCTCAGAAGCGGTATGACAAGGCAATTTCTAGTCAGAGCGGGCCCGAGACCCTGAATGAAAAGAGCAATGAACCGGCAAGCATTGAAACTCTTTTAAGCGAAGCCGAAGCTAAACGGATTAAGAGTCAACGGGAAGTGCCTGAAGTCGAAGTTTTCCAAGAGGGAAGTCACATTGTAATTGAGGATGAAGAAGGCAACGTGCTTGATGAAGAGAAGGTTAAAGAGAGTGGTCTGAAGGAAAAGACAGAAGAAGTGAAGAACGAGATCAAAGACAACCTTGAACACCACAGTCACCCCTACCGAAATCTGAAGAAGAAAATGGGTGCATTTGACTGGAAAAGACACGTGAGTGGGAGCAGGGCGGGCCCTTCTGAAGAAGGCAAGCCTAAACAACACAAGCGTGGCCCTGCTTTGGCGTACCAATTTGGAAACACCATCATTGTTGAGGATGAGGACGGAGAAGTTGTCAAGAAATACGACATACCGCCAGCGTCAAGGCCAGATACGGACAGGAAAGCAAGCTACATTGGTGCAGAAACACAGAGGCAAGCCCTCCACCGTGTGGGAACGTGGGTCGGCCTGGGAAAGAAGGATGGAGAGGCTGGAGGTCTTGCAGGAGAACAACGCAAAAAGATGGAAGAAGATGGCGAAGACGACGGTGTGCGGTTTACATTCAAAGATGGTAGGAGATTTTCCAAGGCCGATTTCATCAGGCAAATACAACAACTCGATCCGAATGCTCGATGTGAAGCTGTTGAGAGGTCTGATGTTCCTCATGACTTAAAACAAGAAGTCAAACAAGAAGCTAGAAAAGAGATTAAAGGAGAGACCAGGACATCTCAACAGGCAACATCTAGTTCAAGTCAGTCTCCGCCAAGGGGACGGAGAAGACTTAACGAAGAACAGGTCAGCGAGCAAGAGGTGCGGGCCACCAGTGATGAAGTGAAACCACCCGGTTCGAAAGGAGACAGACGTCAGGGACCCACAGGCTCTAGCTTGATTGGCTCGCACGAGACCGAGATTCCATACCATCCTGTGAGTTCTGACCTAAAGAAGTACTCTAGATTGCCAGGTTATCAGCCGACTGCGGCGGAGATGCGAAGGCGACAGCTCGCGCCTCCAGATTTGCATGAAGGTGGCAGGGACAATGGTAGGATTCCGCGGCAACACGAACCTCGAATCGAACACTCACCAATAATGCATCAAGACGAAACCGCTGCGGAGCGCCGTCGAAGAGAAGCAGCCCTAGGTATCAGGGATGGAGAGAGTGACAGCAGCGAAGATGAGTTTTTAAGGCGATCGGGACAAACGCTACGCCTCCCACCCTCAGGTGGTAAGGCTACTCCTGACCTATTGCCGACACGCACAGCAGCTACACAAGAGCAGCCTGAATGGAGAGCTTCGGGGATACGATTTGCTGAACAGCCTATTATCGGAGGCCAGCGGCTTCAGTGGGGAGACGATGTCAAGAAGGGTAAAGGGAAAGTCTAGCAGATTATCATCCTGTTTTCTTTCATTTTGCAGTTTAAGTGCCGAGGTCATAGGTTTGTTGTCATTCTGGAAGCTTCATGATGACGATTCAGGATGTGATACGAATTCCCCTTATGAACAGACATGCGACGACCACTTTTTCGGAATCTCAGGAGGTATTTCGCATGAGATAGTTGACCCGACGATATGAAAGTTTCATTGGTCTTGGGGAGCTGACCGCCGTCACTTTTCCACCTGTGTGTTTGACTGTTGTTTTTTCTACCATTTTCGTTCTGGCTTGTCCGGGGGTGATTTGTAGCACCTCACTACCGATATACATACCAGTCAAAAGAGCTCTGCAGCAGAAGCTTCGGGTTTCATCCCTGCGGTGATAATTGCTTGCAGAACAGATAAGCTAGCTGCATCAAAGATAGCAATTCCGCATTTGTTTTGCTTTACTATTACTAAAATCGGTGAAGAACCATCGGTCGAACGGGTAGTGTGCGGCATTCGAGGGCATCCCTTGCTGGTCCATCTTGCTGCACCCCCCTAGATGTTTCGTCTAGAAAAGCAATTAAGCTCTCTCTTTTGAGACAATCCCCTCATAACGTTTACAGATATGTCAGTAAGGTACGGTGTTTCTTCGACATTCCGATTTATCGCCCCAACTTACGGAGTGGAGGACAATGTCTGCCATAATTAGTCAACTACCCCCGATGCCACAGTGCGGACGGACGGTGAGAGAAAAATGAAACGAGTAGTAAAGTAGTGCGAGTCCATCGCAATTTTTCCGTCCAGAGACCGAAGACCTGGAAGCCGCTACTCGGCGTTTTTAGCCGTTGTAAACTCGGCGTCAAACTGCAGCCATTTCTCCGCTTGTTATACGAGTCGTTCTCTGTCTGTGGGCTTGTTATACGAGCCGTTCTCTGTCTGTGGTCGAGGTATTTCGTATCTACCCATACCAACCCCGCTTGCCAGCAGCTCGCGTACCTCTGATCTCCAATGAATGCTCGCTTTATTCTGTATGCAGTACGCAGGTGGCGTATACCCGGCGTTGGTTTTCTTGCAAGTCCAAAAACATGGAGCAATATATCTGCAGCCCTGTCCAGGCAACTTTCCCGCGCTCAGTAGCTTGTATGACCATCAGGACAGGTTCAAGGCTTCCAACCCAAAAGTCAAGTTCAAGCAATGATGACTTCGTTTTTTCTTACTGTTGGCTCGTTGCTTGCAGTTGCAACGCAAGGTTTTGCTCAGAACTCGTCCGTTCTGCCCATAGTAGACCTTGGCTACGCACTCTACCAGGCTTCGGCCTTCAATGTTAGAGGACCCCGATTGATGGGCCGCGTCGTTTGCTGATCCGCTTTATAGTCCACAGGTAACTACTATAACTTTTCGAACATCCGATTCGCCGCGCCGCCGCTGGGAGAGCTCCGTTTTACCGCCCCCGCTTCTCCACTGAACAATCGGTCCGCTAGTGTTCAGGATGGTCTGTACGGACACGTCTGCCCGCAGGCAGCTCCTCCGGTGTGGGAACAAGTCGCTCAAGCATTCTTCAATAGCTTATTAATAAATCAAACTTTCGTTCCCCCAGTTCTCAATTTCAGCCTGCCGACACCAGACCCAAGAGAAAGCGAGGACTGCCTCTTCCTGGACGTCATTGTTCCAAAAAATATCCTTCAGGGCGGATATGGTGCGCCTGTGTTGGTCTGGATCTATGGTGGGGGATACGCCGTAGGCGACAAGAATGGCGATGGCAATCCTGCTGGTCTATTGCAACGTAGCGGCCCCTCGGTCTCGTCACCAGGGGTTATCTATGTGTCTTTCAACTATAGGGTGACTATCCCGGCCTCATACTACAACATGTGTCTAATATCTTCATAGTTAGGGGCACTTGGATGGCTTGCAGGGCCCACTTTACAGTCGAACGGCAGCTCTAACGTCGGTCTTCTCGACCAGCGACTCGCTCTTGAATGGGTGCAGAAATACATCCACATCTTCGGGGGAGATCCAAATCGCGTGACAGTATTCGGCCAGTCCGCTGGTGGTGGGAGCATCATGCACCAGATAACGGCGTATGGCGGTGTCCTGGGCGACGGGACGGTGCCATTCCAACAGGCTATCATGCAGAGTCCTGGATTTTTGCCAATTGCCGGACTATTCCAGCAAGAAGAATCCTTCGATCTCTTCTTGAAGTACGCCAATGTCAGCACCATTGAAGAAGCCAGACAATTACCCTCGAAGGACTTAATTTTAGCGAACTCCCTTGCCATACAAAATGCTTCCTTTGGTACCTATCTGTATGGTAGGTTCTCCTGAAATATATATCACTTGCGTTTCCTCCTCATTTGGCTAATTGTAATAGGCCCTGTTGTTGACGGGAGTTTCACCCCGGCCCCCCCTGGAAAATTACTGCTCCAAGGCGCATTTGATCATAGCGTAAGGGTGATGGTCGGACACAATGCAGACGAGGTATTTATATATACCCTGTTCTGAAGCGATTTTTCTAATTTCTTCACAGGGGCTCGTATTTACCAACCCTGCCGTCAACGACGCATCGAAATTCAACGCCTTCCTCGAGACCAGTTTCCCCAGTGCCCAACCCGCTGTGCTCGAGTTCATAGAGAACACGCTCTACCCCCCGATTTTCAACGGCTCTTATGGCTACAGGAACAACCTCCAGCGTCTTATTGTCGTCATATCCGAGTTCATTTTCGTCTGCAACACAATCTATTTCGACCAGGCACTCGACGGCCAGACTTTCGCCTACCTGTTCAGTGTACCACCAGCCGTACACGGCCAGGATGTAGCTTACACGTTCTACGACGGTAATGGCACGCCTAGCAATAGTGTTCCCAACGCGACAGTCGCGTATGTGCTCCAGAAATACATCACAGATTTCGCGGAGACGGGACGGCCAAGCAGCCCGGGTATCCCGCAGTTTCCGATGTATGGCAATCAGAGCCTTGTTGAGAATCTCAATATCACGTCGATCTCGGAAATGCGGGACCTGCTCTCGAATGCACGATGTGAGTGGTGGCAGAAGTCACTGTACTATTAGGGGGGTTTGCGGTGATGCTTTGTCTTGGTCACAAGAAGATATAGCCTTTTATGCTTTATGCTCACCAGCTAGCTAAGGTCCAATGTAAATATTATTACCATTTAATATAATAGGCTAAAGGCTGTTATGTAACCCTAACCCCCATACCATACTAGCTGAATTTGTCAACGGCTTAGGGCTGGTCACCAGGGTAACAATCAAATATATTTCCGACACTTGAGGAAATGAAGAAGAGCAGTATGGCGCATTTCCGAGAGAAGCTCAAGACTATCCTTCAAGATCCCGACGCAAGCCCCAGCTTCAATATCAGAAGACATGTGACATGATAATTTCCCTTGGTAACCCTAACCCTCAACGGCCGTGTGAGGGAGATTTGCGTTTTCCCAGGTACTCAAACTCCCATGTGGGCGAACGCACTGGCCTGGTGGCTTTAGTTCTTATTCTTAGCCTGCATGCAACATTTCATGCTTCATGTCCATATGGCGAAGAAGACCAATGCGCAGGTCCACACGCAGTAGGTCAACATATAAATGGTCAACGCTGCCGATCAAGCAAAGATCTTTGGTTTGGGGAGTAGCTGTGACAAGAGGGATCAGGCGGATCATCCGCCAACCGATGTATTGTGGGTTCGCAATAACTCTGCTCCGCAAAATCGCATGTGAAGTTGATTCTTCTGCAGGAGAAGTTGGAGAGCAGGATTCACGGAACATTCAAGGAAGAGGGCAAAGGTCAGACCGTCTGCAATCTCCGGTCTAAACCATGGCTCGAGAAGTTTCCAAGTAGACAGGATATCTCTATACATAGTATCTCTGTACTAATAGCAAATAAACGAGGTCCGGTTTGTTGTGCCTGTGTCGCATTGGAACGTCTTGGCCATGCACCGAAGGCAACTCGCTCCGGAGCGTAGCGGAGAACAAGGACCACAAATTTCCGGAAGCTGCCCAAATTCAAGCACGAGACCTGCTCTGAATCACGATCTCATAGCTTCTCCTCGGGTACTTAGGGCTGTCGGTTAACGATGCCTGCGAGAGAGGATATGGTAGCAAGGACAAGGTCACTGTCGTTGCTATTGGTTCATCCCTCAAGCCTCCTTGCGTGAATAGCCCGATCAGACGAAGTATTGGCGATAGACAGACAGGTTGGTGAGGCTGGTGAACATGCCGCGGTAGCAGAGGCAACAGAAGGGCTGGAAGAAGGAGGCTGCATCCCCGCTCATCTAATCCTTGACACAGATCAAACGTCCGGCCCGATGCGGACCGTCGATCCCGGGGGTAGATGTGGAAACTCGAACTACGGAAGCAGAAACTTTTTAAGTCAACATGAATTTAAATCAGTACAAATCCTCCCTCAGAGCGATGGAATGCTCATGTCTCGTCTGTAACTTTGATTGAAACATGATGCATGGCCATCCGAAACCTCCATATTCAATGCAACCTCACCCCGCCATTTGCGTTGCTCTTCAAGCAGACCTAGACACTTCGCGAGAGTGAATCGCAATGCGCTGTGCTGCAGCTTTAGTGAATTTCTCAAGGGTAGGTTTGAGGTCCGTAAGTAGTTCAATCGGAGCATAGGCCTTGCCGACCAGCTCAGCGTTGGTTTTGAGGTAACCTCACAGGGTCCACCACCCGAGGACTCGATCTCAGAGCATGCGAGGGCTTGCTCGAAAAATGAGGGCAAGATGGCGAGGATGAGGGCGCCTTGAGTGAGTGGCGAGAGAGAAAGGATGCCATAGATGGTCATAGAAGGTCCATCGGCGACGAAAGGGGCAGTCAACGGACACAGACCATAAAACGAGACGGATTTATGGGTAGACATGGAAGGTCTGCTCAAGAACGAAAAGAAAGAAAGAAATGATGCGAAAAAGATATTAATCTCGGTATGGGTATCAGGGTCGGTACGGCAGCACATGTCGGTTCGACGCAATCAACTAAAGAGAGTCAGGGGAGCGAAGGTTTTCACCAATATCATGTGCTCAGAGAAGCAGCATTCCCCTACAGAACCTCTCCCAAACGAGCATTCAAGACAATGAAATTCGAAAGAAAAATACTCACCGAATTGGGAGTATTTTCAAATAGTCTTCAGATGTTCGATCTCAATTCTGGCTGTAGCATTGATCAGAAAGTGACGGCGTCGACAGAGAAGGTGGCACGAATGACGGGACATGCAAACGAAGTCGCGTCTGCAGACATGGTGATGTTCCTCATCCGCTACACTTGGCCGAGCTATATTAAACACGGGAATCGAAAACAGTACGATTTCTGTAAGAAGGAGAGAACTCAACCGAGACGACCACGTCACCGCAGGTGAAGTCATCATCTACCCCGTAGGATGCCGTTGATGGACTTCATTATTTCGCAGCCTCAGCTGCTGCCACGCTTGCCGCCGTCTAAGGTATGCAGGCTGGAAAAGAACGTGCGGTACGAAGTATTCTCCGAGTGAGTGAGCTCCCTCTGCTGGCGGGCCATGCTATTATCTGTCCGGCCGTTGTATAACCATCCCAAACGTTCCTGAGGCGAGCATAATGCCAGGGTGTCTCCTCTGCTTGATCGGCTTCATATTCATTCCTCCGTGGCAAGAAGGGGTCGTACAGCCGTGCATGCGCGTAACCACGATGATGACATTGCGAGAATCGGGCTAAGGCATTGAAATTGAGAGAATGCGACGAGTGATGCCGGATAATCATGAGTAATGATGTACAATATCGCAATCGGTGTGCACCCGAGAAATGGTGATTCTAATCATTCTGAGGATTTCATGGTTCCATGATTCCTTCATCCTAGAGACGACGGCCAGGCATATAATAGCGTGTGGAATGACGTGCATCTCGATAAGGCTGATCGGATCTATGTCGGTATCAGACCGCTCTAGCCAAATACAACCAGCACTGGGCGAAGGGCCGACCAAAATGGGAAACCGCCAAACCACCCGGGCTTGGGATTCCTCACAGGTACACGCACGCGCTGCGCACACCGCACAAGATACGGAGAGATGGGTGCCGGACGAGTACCGCAAGTACCGCACGGTACCGAAGTGGAAAGTGGGTAATGCAGGTCACGGCGACAGGCGTGCCTGCTAGCCAAACTCACTAACTCTCCATCCTAACCCAACTAGCAGAGCTTGCGGATAAGGGCGACTGGGGGATGTGGCCGGGAAGGGGAATGCCCTGCCTAATACTCGCATCTGATCGGCTCCCTCCCCTCCCTCCCTCTGCTCGTTTGGCCACATGGTGAGTATCTTGGAAGAAGTGAGTATGTATCTCTGACTTCCTGCCATGGAGCGGATGCACGAGAAAAAATAGTTATGCTGCCTCAAGCGAAATCGTTCCCCTTCAAATGCCAGCAAGCTTCTCGCCGCATCGTTGCTTCAACGTAGGATTCTCCCCAACGAACAACTGACCGGATTTTCTCAAACACAGGATACTTCGCTTTGTAGGAAGTTAATGAAGTGCTCTGCGTCCCTGAACAATTCTGCAATTCGGGTCTACCGCATAGCATGTCTTGCAGATGCATAGTTCAACGAGCGTCGGTCGTGCATGGAACCCTTCTTGATCTTCCGAATTAGATCTTCCCTAACAACTGTCCCGCCGGGATTGCTATTCGGGCCTAGATGTATGAGTTGTCACGGTAGCTTCTGGTGGAAACAGCGCACCCAGCCATGAAGCCTCTCATTGCTTATTATGTATAATCCAGCGCTGCATTACACGGAGCTCTCTATTACAACTCATTCCCTGCGGCATGGCTGCACATACCCTCGTCCTCTACTTCATCATGCAGGAATTAAACAGAAAGCTCTCCAAGGTCTCATCTCCTTATAAGACCGTGGAATCAACAACATTCGGTGTGCAACTCTCTGAGCACGGACCTTCTACACCAAGTCACTCTCTAAGATATTTCTAGGAGCCAACCACATCATGACTAGTCCAACTATTATGGGAAAGCCTTACTCCTCCTGGCAAGAGAGACTGATGGGTCGGTTTGGTCCCCTATGTCTGCCTCTTTTGGAAATGGACTCGTGATACCAACGAAATACACAGATCATTGCCGAGTAGCTCAATTAGGAGTTCCTGTTTGGCACATAGTCTCTGACAGACGAGGTGTGTGCTCTATCGTTGTTTCTCCGCGAGCCTCCAGCTCTGACAGCCTCAGGTGGAAGGACAGCATGGTCCAGCACCGTGACTGTCCAGGGTCAACATGTAGCAGCACGCTACTGGTACGATGGACAATATGTCAACAATGCGAAAGAAGACGCCGCGGAGGTTGCGCTTCAACAACTGGGAGTCATCCCAAGCCCCAGATCACCCAGATCTCATCAACTACAGTACTCCATAAACTCCGGGTGACGAACACCGGGCTCGAGTTTCGCAACACGGCAATTTTCTTTATGTATTATGATCGGCTGAGACAATACTAGATGGAGGCAGAACTGGAATCAGCACATGGAGCAGGCGCAAGGAACGTTGGTCAATCTGGTTTTTTCTGTAATACCCGATTGTAACGTACTGGTTTTAGTCTTCTAGACTTTTAAGGTCGTCATTGGGTTAATGTTCCTCTTGCTCGTTGCAGTTAGAGACTTAATGCTGTCGCAATATAGATTATGACTTCAGTCTTGGAGTTTTGGAAGTTCAGATCATTTACAGTAATGCTGCTTTTTGGTCGGTGGATGGAAGAGAAGATAGGTTGCGGAACTGAGTTGCGAACTCTAACTACCCGTTTCCATAGGTTCGATGCTGAGATCGTCTCGTTTGCAGGTTGGGCAGCATATTTCTTATGAGGGAAGACCAATAAACAATTGTCCGTACCTGCATACTGAATACTCGATTTCGAGAGCGCTGGGGAAGCGAAGAGATGAGCACGGGAAAACGCGCGACATTGTAGGAATTGTCAACGTCATCGCTCGATTATTGAGTCCGACCGCCTCATTCTGCCAAGCCATTATTTTATTTTTATTGAGCGCCCGAGTGAGAGGATCGGTCGCAAGCCTTGTGGGGTAAACATCCATCCCCCACTCAACAGCCTCTCTTCACACTCACACATCTGCACAATGCATGGTACACGTTCATAGCTGCAACCGAGCCAAAAAGCCACAATTGCGAACACGCCCAGCGAACGCTTTGTACTTGCCTACTTCGTTATCAACAAACACCGCCTTTCAATCGCTTGGCGTGCGATTGCATTCGACTCACCGTTGGAGCTCACGCGCGAACTGGAACACTCTGGGTCATCTTGGAGTGCAGTATCTTTTGGGCGATTGGTTTCCACATTCGTCTGCGTGTACTTTCCGGCACCGTGACCTCATCTCACCACGAACCGCGAAACAGGTGCAGTACTGCGTTTAGGGAAGCCTATGCGGTCTCACCATCACCACAAGCATCATACCAATCACTCCGAATTGCTCCGGCGATGTCGATGTCATCAGACAACGCTCGGTCCACGAGCTCAGATTTGACGCGATCCTCGTCGTTAACTACGCGTTCAGTAGGATCGCTCGGACAAGCCTTAGGTTGTCTTAACATATCCAGCATCGAGCGAGGCCTTGCTCCTGTAACAGTTGATGCCTCGACCTCGACTGACCCTATCACGACTATGGTCATCGCATCTACATACGGCGCTCCTTCAACAGTCATGGAAGTACGCGATGATCGCCCTGATAGGAACCTCCCCCCGTCAGACGTAGATTGTAGGTGGTGGAGACAGGGATACTGCGTAAGAGGTGCGAGCTGCTACTTTAGACATGACCCTAGCGTTGCTGGGCTGGAAGTGAGGATGAGGACTTCCGAATATCAGGAAAATGAGTGTCAAACGGCTGCGCAGGCAGAATCAAATCAGCCAGGCCAGAAAACTGGTCATTCCTCCGATACAGGTATGCTTCCCGCAGTTCAGCATGAGGGCTTATAGCCTAATACCAGATTCTTTTACTTCTCTTATGATCATGAGGACTAACCGTTTTCTTTATTCATTTAGGTCCTTCGTCGCTAGCCAACAGTTCATCACTTTCGTCCTCCCAAGAGGAGTGCTCCGTGTGCAATGAAGTCCCGAGTACTTACGGACTTCTAGTCGGCTGCGATCATAGCTTCTGTCTTGGTAACCCAACTCCACTTCCGTCTTATTTCCGCAAAGTGGCTAATAAAAAAGCTCAGAATGCATTAGGATTTGGCGCGCTACTGGAGACGATGAAGGAAGGAACCATAGGGGTGGCCAGGCTTCAAATTGGAAACAGTGCCCTGTCTGCCGGACCTATAGCAAATTTGTGATTCCAAGTTCAATTTTTCCAACTCCTGTTTATGGGCAAGGACACCCAGGAAATCCTGCAAAGGAGGAGCTTCTAAAGGGTTATCTGGCCAAACTGAAGAATATACCGTGTCGTTATTTTGAGTCATCGATCAAACGAGAACGCCGTATTCAAGAACAGCGTACTGACCGGGCCTGTGCTCAACGCCGTCGCCGAAATGGACATCAGAGTTCCAGCAATCAGGAATCTCACGACCCTTCAGGTTTTTCTCCGATTCGCCCGAAATGCCGTTTTGGGAACAGTTGCCATTACGCCCACATCGACCCAATAACCCAAGAACCTTTCATCTTTAGCACCGGACAACTGCTGCAGATGCGTTTAGACCGTGCTCGTTCGGTGGAGGAAGCCCGAGATGCAGCTAGGATTGCCGCAGCTCAAGAAGCTATGTATCGGGAGATGGCAGCCATAGCAAGGTCTAGAGCGCATCAGTCCATAGGCATGGCGCAGTTCATTGTTCGGCGTGCCGACATGGATAGAATCTGCTGAAAAGAAGCCTTCGAATCCAGCAGCATTCTATCCATGTAAATTGCTAACTGACTGAGAATTAAGTGGCGATGGCCTTGATATGGTAGGCTAGGCTCGTCGATGACAGACGCTTGCCCGTTTCTTTGCTCTACAATCCGGTCTCGCATTTTCATTATGGAGATAACCCACTCAAATTGAATTCTCCGCTGACAGATATTCGATGTGGATTCTGGGTCGGTCACCAGCTCTGTTTCTTGTGTTTTGGATTGCTCGCAGGGGTTTGGCTCATTGGATGTATTCAGGACATCAGAGCGTCAGGAGAATACATATTCTTATGGTGGATTCATAGTAACAATTGCTTCGCAGAGCACTGGCTGTGGCAATACAATGCGCAACCGAGTACAAATACAAACTTTTATTGTAAATGAATTGATTCTCAGTTACTCTCTATGCTCTGCACAGTGGATCACCCTTTGCATGTTCGTGTCTGGGTGCCTGTTGGTCTTGGACGAATCATTGGCTGAAACATTCGGCTGAGATTTGCATAATCAATGTGCCGTGCTATCGATTGGTCCAGCCACGGTTCAATTCAGGCCAGTGCCTTCCACCTTATTGCATACCTACAACATGCAAGTTACACCCCACTAGCTACTACCACTGGTTACCAGTATCCCTGCTGCAAGTGAGAGAGGTTGGGTGGGGCAGGATGTATTCCCCGTGCACATTCTCCGTAACCTGCAGAGTAGGGCCATTGTCAAGTCAAGGGGCTCCTTCTCGAATTCTTCCTGTCACTCGCTCTTGCGGTCGGCATCGCAACTCGGCATCAGTCATCAAGAAGAGCAGAGAGGGATCCTTTCTGTGATTCACGACCGACAAGGACAGGGGAGCACAAAGAGGACAGATACGGCAGCAAGGCTGCAGTGTTTATGCTTCCGCAATCGATTTGACCACGACCTGGAAGGGCAGGCTTTCAAACACCCAACCTCTCCCATTCTTCCATCATTCATTCAGCCTTAATCTCCGGAAATCTGGACTAGAATTGAGTTAAAGGACAACAACGGTTTGGTTTCTGCTTGATCTTCTGTACTCATCACGCTAGCACCCTACTATGGCAGCCGCTAGAATGGATGCCTTAGACACTCTCTTCGATGATCACCCTTCTCTCTCTGCTTCGCTTGAAGACTTTGAGCACAGCGACCCTCATAGTGAGAATAACGGACAGCCAACTTTTGTAATTCCTTCGCATCACTCAGGGTTCTACAAATCAGACGATGCAGAATCAGACATACCAGAGTCCGACTCTGGAGGACCGTGGTCCCCCCCAGCTTGGCGAAGGGGATCTCTGGTAGGGTCCGGAGCAAATAACAACGGCATGTGGCGGGTTTACAAGCCCTCCCAACACCTCCAGGCGTCAAGCGCGCACGGCAATGGAAGCCCGCTCAAGCGCTCGAGGGAGACAAGTCCACAGTATGAGAGCGCAAATGAAGGGGACACGACACTGCCACCCCTGCAAGAACAGCTGGCAAAGAGCTCCAGTCCGGAGCCACGCGAACAAGGAGGAAAGGTCATTCAGAGGAAATCTGGTGGACAGGCACAAGTTGGATCTCCAGGTCAAAGAGCCAATGGTCTAGATTCGGATGATTCAAGAAGCACTCGTATGGTTCCTCTGGAAAACTGTGAGGAGAAGAAGGCTAATCCAATGATTTAGGCTACAGTTTCGCGGTGCGAGCCGAATACAAGCGTAGGCATTCTGCACAACCTCTTGAATCCTTCCGAGAAAAACTCTACATGAGCATACCATCGCGTTCATCAACTTTAACGGCCTTCAGCATGGTACTCTTGGCAAGCATTTTAATAAGACTCCTTTTTCAACCGCTCCCGCTCCCACCCGTCCCAGATCTGGTCAAGGTTGCCGGGCTGGCAAAGTCATTTGAACCATTGATATTCTACTCGGAGAATGGGGCCCAACAAATAGGGGAACTGCAAGAGACAGGTGTGGCTGTGTGGGATCTGGCTGAAAGTGTGAGGTCAACAAATATGACCTCAGCGCCAATTATCGTCAAAGAGCTGGATGATTTGAGCGAAAATCTGAAGATACTAGCAACTGAATTGACAAAATTCTTTGCGAATGTGGATGGAGACATTGACGGGTCTGTATACCACAGTCGCATGCCACCTTTAAAGGGCAGTAATTAACAGGACATTCTGAAATAGCATTTTGATAGTCATGGAATGGGCAAAGCGAGAGTTGTCCCAGCTATCATCGTTGCCGCTCTCACCATCCTTCACATCTGTCTTCGACAACCTCCACTCTATCTTTTGTCGGGTGGGTGTCTTTGAATCACCAAATGGTGACCCTACGAATATCGGCAAATTCTTCACAGATCTATTCGGACAATCCCGACCTCAACGCACCCGAAGTACTCTGCAACGAACTTTTAATGAATTTCTTGCAGTCCTCGAGGAAAGCATCAATTCAGAGTTAACGCACTCTGCAGCGCTCTTTTCTCTTTTCGAATCCATTGACCGTCAATTCCTCAACCTCGCGCGTACCGTCATTCGCGAATCTGACAAGCAGGAGCGCGAGGAAGGGGAATTGCTCTCCTCCCTTTGGACCCGTGTGCTGGGCCCAAATGCAGCGAAGTTACGAAAGTACGAGAAGAACCGCCTCTTGCTATCTAATGTGCGCGAGAAGACTGTTCGAAACAAGCACCTACTTATTGACCACAATGGCAAACTTCTCACCCTGAAGGCAAACTTAGAGACGCTGAGGAAAAAATTGGTGAGCCCACTGGTGCGGAGCAATGACTCTAGCACACTCTCGGTGGATGATCAAATAAGGGGCTTGGATCACACCTACGAATACTTGAAAACGGTGAGGGAGAGACAGAAAGGGATGCTGCTCGAACTGCTGTATGGATCCGGTAGCAGAAGACTGGCTTTGGGAAGGAGTATGGAGGGATATGGAATAGAAGCAGGCAGGGGTGATGAGTAATGAGTAGTAAGTGGATTCATTACTAAACGAGGGAGACGGAGGGCTTTGACTTTTTTTGGAGTTGGGAGGCGTATATGCTCGTTTGGGTAGAAGGAGTTCCTATTACGGTGGGATACATTTACAACTAAAATCTAAGGGTGCTTGTATTTCTGGCAGCTAAATAAAGCTAGCACACCAAATCTCTTTATTATTTTGACTCGTTATCGATTCGTTGTACGGCTTGAAGGCTTCCTCCATATTTTCCTTTTTACGTACTTAATACAGTTGCATACGTTGGGTGTGTGATATTAGAATGCGCAGAATAAATATCAGTTTAAAGTCGAGACGCTTGAACGCAAGAAAGTAAAACGTACCACCGCTGACTCACGTGATCGCAACTGGATATTCTTTCTCATCTCAACATCGACTTCTCAACCCCGAAGCATCATAATGCCTCCTCGATTAATGTTGTTACGCTCAACGCATGCAATTTTTGCTTGCCCGAGCTCAGTAACTATCTCCAAGGTGGTGACTCCTGTCGCCCTCCGATGCTCACCAATTCGCGGGTTTTTCGAGTTCGAAAAACCTCCGCAGAAGCCAAAAGGTCCAAACCAGGACGTACTCCTTCATGCAAGTGAGGAAGCTGCTGCGATAGGTAAGATCATGGGAGAGTGTGGTCCTGAGATGGAACACGGCACACTGGGACAAGAGGTAAGTCAATTGGCTCCATCTGCTGTATATTCGACTTCAAAAAAAGTTAGATCTAAAAATGGAATCGAAAGTTTTACTAATCTTTCCCTTTCTCACACATAGATCTTGAAGCTGGACCAAGAGGGCTTCGAAAAGGCACCACAAGTTATACGAGAAATCTTAGTGCGAGATCAAGAGGGTCTTGAAAAGGCGCCCCAAGATGTACCGGGGGACTTGAATCAGTCTACAGGGAAGAAAGGCCAGGTGCCTTTCTCTACTCTCAAAGCACTTGACGAGACAGAGGTTATGACTCCAGGACATAAATATCCACTTCCTGAGCTGCCTTTACCAAGTGATGCCAATCTCAAGCACCGATACGACCCCATCGTACAGCTTGTCACAAATCTGATGATGAAAGACGGCAAACTGAGTGTTGCTCAGAAGGTAGGCTCGTTGCTGCGGATAGCAATTATTTGTATGCTGATGTTTTTCTGTTTAGAACATGTCCTTGATACTTCAACATCTCCGAATTTCACCGCCGCCCACAATTAGCCCAGATCGGCCTTTACTCCCGTCTGCACCTCCACCCTCTCATCTGCCTCTCAATCCAACTCTCTACCTCATGCTCGCAATTGATTCCGTAGCCCCTTTGCTCCGAATCCGTGCGCAAAAGGGAGCTGCAGGTGGTGGTGCGGCTCTACAAATCCCGGTTCCGCTGGGGCTACGACAACGACGGCGGAGGGCTATTGAATGGGTTCTCGACGCAGCAAGTAAGAGACGCTCGAGGGGAAGCGGGAAGGGCGGCTTCGCACAGAGGGTAGCAGAGGAGATTGTATCAGTGGTCGAAGGGAAGAGCGGTGTCTGGGACAAACGAGTGGCTGTCCATAAGCTAGCAGTTAGTGCTCGAGCCAACCTCAGCTTCGGCAGGAGGCGGTGACGCGTCGTCACAGCTACGAGAGATATTGTTCCTCAGTCGCCATGTATCATATTCTTCCATCCTTTCTTTATTGGATTCTACATGTATAATTGATCAATATAAGATGTTCCCTACTGATTCCGCACACTCTTTGCCGATAGGTGACCGTGCGGCACACGCATGGTTAGGTGGCTGGTTTGCGATTATTCTGATCGACTGAGCGGATGGGAAAAGACCGTTTACGCAGTAGTATGTCCGAGCAGGGTCCAACCCAACGATTTTAAACAATATATCCTACGGCGGGCTGATGGAAATTCATCGACACTGGTCAGAGAGTTTTCTCATGCGCGGAAGTCGGGCCGCGCACCATGCATCGCCTAGAACTGCCCCGACAGCCCATCAGTCAGTTGGAGGGGAGGGCGGGGGATGCTACCTATTCCAGGCATCTAGGGCTATGCTCCGCAAGGTCGTCCTCAGTTGCTGGGAAGGATCACACAGTTTGCCCGCAGGCTTGGCCGCGTATCCTCGGGGCTGTGCTTCTTGTGGCCGATGCGAATGGCAGAGGGGGAAAAGAAAAAAAAAAAATCAAATATCCCAAGAGGATAATTCGTTGTCCCGGAGAACGACGTTTAAAGAGCATATTGGGGTAATTCCCTTTTCTTTTCTTTTTTTTCCTTTCCCCTTCCCGTCTGGCGTAACCGGCGTGAGAGCTTTTCTCTCCATCCCGATCAGTTCCTATTCCCTTTCAACCTCACTCGAAAAAGAATCCTCCAACCATTCAACGTTATGATACTCATTACTCATGCGCTTCCATCCTGATAGCACCCCACCATCTTCGCCCTCTTTAGGGAGAGCTGATAACATATGGACGCGATTGAACGGTTATTCCCCAATCATAATTCTTTCTCTGCTTCCTGGTCGCGCCACAGAGTCACATCCGCATTTGGTGGGCGTAGCCGGGGCATTGATAAAGTCTTGGGGCTTATTCTTCCTCAGCTTTGACCTTTGAGAGATGGCGGTGTCTTTCATACTTGTATTGCCCCGCTTAGTCATCTGCGGCCTACACCATCAACCGCTGTCTGTCTGTTGCTGCAAACAACTCTACACCCAACCTGTCATCTTCCAGCCCTGGGCCCTGAACACTCAACTAGCACAAGCTGTGCGTTCAAGCCCTTCGCTACGGTGCCAATATCACGGCGATACTTGCGTCGACTCAAACGTGCTCTCTCGATTAAAGCCTCACGAATCCACGGATCCACTAATCTCACACCACCAATCCTCACTGTGCACTGGTGGTCTCCAGACTTCCTGTTTGTGAAAACCCAGAGCTCACGGAAGTTTGTTGATTATCGGTCGTTTTGCAAATCTCGCCTGTTCACGTCTCTGGTAGAAACTTTAGACAGCTTCCACTCAGATCGCCTTATCGTCAACTGGCACTGCGCCAGAGCATGTTCTGAAGCTACATGTCGCTGCCTATCCTCTCATCGATCAGTGAGCTCTTTCAAGACACCAGCTGACGATGCCATTCCGAATTTCGAGCAATCGTTAAATATAAATTCTTAACAAAGTTTCGCCAATAGCCTCAAGAGGGAAACCCCGCTTAGGTGGTTTGGTTTGGTATCAGTTGCGCGAACCTGTCTGCAGCGTCTCTAAACAAGCAAAGACCCACGCAATCACAAGAGGAACAACAGCTATGTCTCTCGAATTGTCTTTGGAGGAGGAGCGTAGGGAGGTGCTTAAGCTCCTTCAGTCTCCGAAGCACAGACAGCGTGAATCAAATAGTTCGGTCAGATCAGTCGCGTCGAAGGCTTTCACTGGAAGAACATCTAGTCCTGCTGGGGCCCAATCTCCAGTCATGAGCATGTTAGACGTATCGGAGGGGGTTCCACGTCATGTATCGGTTTCTGGTGTCGGGATCGCAGGTGTCAGTAACGTACGAGATGGATCTGACTCTGCAGCAAGCGGCAACGTTAATGGTGTTCGGAGCCTCCTCGACCTGGACAGTTCACCTCCGCGGCTCAGTACAAGCACGTCTCCGACGCTTACATCCAATTTCAGCAGTGGTCCGATCCATCGAAGTCGATCTGATGCCTCAGCTTATCCTCTCAGCGCAGGCCCTCGCCATCTCCGTGATTTGGACAAGCCACCCTCGAATCAGTTACAATATACTCCTAACTCAGATTTCCAGTTTGAGATGCTTCCGACTATTCAGGCACACGCAGCACCAAAGCGGGTCACCCAAGGAGGAAAGTTAACATCGAGTATCCCAAACTCCATGGCCAGCGTGATGCGAGGTGGAGATCTCGGTCCGCTTCCGAGAGGGCGAGATTTTGGGCAGAGTTCTGTTGCAGGTCCTCACGGCCACTCGAGATCCCCTGTCCCTGGGATGGGCCGCTCACCGTCTCCAAGCTCCCGGATGCTTAATACAAATTCTCTGAACCTTATGCCTAACCCTGGAAAATCAATTCTTGATTCTGGTGAAGTCGTTGATTTGCAAAGCGCTTATGCGCGGCTATCAGACGCTGCTCTTGCAAAATCAGGAGGCAGCCTGTCTCATCTACCCATACGAGCGAGCGTTTCCGGTGGGCAGCACAACCGTGCAGACAGCGGCGAAGTGGTCTCAGCTTCAGGCGAAATTCGGATGGCGAAAGACTATGATGAAGAAGTGGTTATCGGAAGCAGCGAGGAAGATTCAGACTCTGGCGGAGGAAGTTCAGGCGGAGAAACGTGGGACTCGGAGAAACGGCGGGGTAGAAAGAGAGACTCAAAAAAGATAGCTAGAGGCACTAGTGACGCTGATTGGGAAGATAGCGACGACGGAAGTGTGACACGTAAAGGAGAAGCTGGTGATGGCCCGGGCAAGTCATCTAGAAGGCCTCTAAGCTTGTTAGCAGCGGCAGAGGAAGAACGTGAGTTTTCTTATTATCTTAATGTTTTATATTGAATATGTGGTCCTTACTTTATGGATTACTGCAGGTAAACAGGTTTCCACTGGGTACAAGTACAGGTCACTTCTTGCACCTCCCGTCGCTGTAACACCGCCAGGGGAGCGCCTAACATCGAAGAGACCTGGTGTTCACCCATCTACTAGCTTCGACCATGCAGTTCCGGGGTTGTCAACCCCTCTAACTTCAGACACAGAGGCTGAATTGACTGATATCAAGCGTGCGCAGCGCATGAGTATTGCTGTCTCACCAATTACCTCTACCCCAGAGTCACACCGGGTCATCCGCACGATAATTCGTGGGGAATTTGCAAAAATGCAGCAAGAAGCTGAAGAGGGTCTTCGACGACAGCGGACTTATCTTGTTGCAACTGATCTGAGCGATGAGGCAGCACATGCTCTCGAATGGACGATTGGTACAGTTCTGAGGGATGGTGATACACTGCTCGCAGTGTATGCCGTTGACGAAGACACCGGCACAGGTAGGAATGGGGATGGCGAACGCGGCGGAGCGGTCGCCATCGGAGAAGGGGCATCGGCAGTTAAAGACCAAGCAGACGTTGTTGGATCCTTCACAGCAAGGAGTCATAATAACGGTATGTCTATCGGGCATTCGTCTCTCTCGTCAGGATTACTCGCGACGGGACCCTCTCCAGACATCAGCAGCGCTCGCGCTTCTCCAGATGGCAGGGTCAGATCAAAAGCCGAACAGGAGAGATTCCACGCGACTGAAGATATCACGCAACGATGTGTGAAGCTTTTGAGAAGGACAAGGCTTCAAGTTCGGGTGGTAATTGAGGTTATTCACTGCAAAAGCCCTAAGCACTTGATCACTGAAGTGGTAAGTATCCTATGTTATAGACTTCCCGACTCGCTTTACTGACAGGCTATTAGATTGACTTCATCGGACCTACACTTGTTATCCTTGGTTCGCGAGGGAGAAGCGCTCTAAAGGGGTAAGAAAATGTTCTATCACTTTTAGTACTCTAATCGCTAATACTCTTGTTTCTAGTGTTCTTCTCGGTTCATTTTCCAATTATCTCGTCACGAAGTCTTCTGTTCCCGTCATGGTGGCCAGAAAGAAACTCCGTAAGCACAGCAAGTTCAAGACGAATATTCGGTTGTCAAACAACTTGAACCTTCGCGGCAGCGGCAAGACCTTGGCAGCGGCAAAAGTCGACTAGAAGGCAATTTCTATTATTCGAGGTGTTTCGTTTTCATGGCTCGGTATCACTACCCTGGCCATTGTATTCACATTTGGCGGTGGCGTCCATTGCGCTCATTGCCAAAATGCTCTTTTACAGGAGCTCCCATCTGGGAGTTTTAAACAGTCACGCATTGAGAAAATGCATTAACAAACCCTATCTGGCTATGTATTATGCTTTACAACGTATCCTAGCAACGGATCGGATCACTGTCTATTAAATTAAGCATAAATTTAAGGATGCCTTAAAACCCCCGAATAGTGAAATAATGTGGTATGTACGAATGTTCGCAATGACACACCACTCTACCATTGTCCCATCTAGACATCACAGTTTCAATGAATCTCTCCGGGCAAAGGTCATTAAGTTTCAAATTTTTTTCTCTTTAGTTGACAAGCTACCAACAGTCCGAATCCCTGACTGCGCGTAATCAGGAGCCCTTGTTCCCACGTTCTGCCGCAAGAACCGATATCCACCGTAACTTCCATTCCCGGCATCTGATCAGCAACGAAAGCTCTATAATTACATGACTTGCCCTCTCAGAATTGAATCTGGAAAGGCAAAATGGACACCATTGGATATAGAAGTGAAGAAAAGCGAGTACCGAGCATTACCAGCCGACAGAGGGCTCCTTAAAAAGACGGAGATCCAGTCGTAACCAGCGGGCAAGCCATTACTAGCAGATCTATCAGCATATCCGAGCACGAGAGATAAAATCAATAACTTTTCCCCGTCATCGCTTCGTGCGGAAGTGGAGCAAGCGACGAGATCAAAGGAAATTCTCACACAGCCGTTAGCTTGAGATCTCAGACGACTGATCGAAAGTGACGGAGAAACCGAGGGTGGATTAATACAGAAAAGAAATGCATCCTAGCAAAGAAAGACCACGAAGATGCGAGGCCAAATCTAATGGAATTCCAGAAGTAAGCCGTCTATTCCGTATACACCGACTCTTTCTTGCTTTCGTCGCTCTTCTCGCCAGATTCACGCTCAGGAACTGCCTCGCCCTTGTTTTTGACATATTCATCATAAACATTGAGGGCCTCGTCGACCTTGGCACGTAGAGCGGAATCATCGTCAATACTTATGCCAACGTTAGCTGTTTCCCAGTATCGCCAAGATCTCAGAAGACTTACAGGTTCAACAATTCGGTGTTATCCATCTCCAGCAACATTCCAGTGATCTTCCCTGCGAGAGCTGGCTGCAGAGCATGGATCTTTGGATACAAGGCTTCTCCTAGGAGCTGCTTTTGCTGTTGAGAGGGAGCAGAGGCTAAAGCCTGGGAGGTGAGACTACCAGAAATCAAGACATCCTCACGGGCACCTGGTTGGTGTTGCGCAGCTTGCGCGCCGACTTGTCCACGCCCCCCTTGGTTTGGGAATCCCGGCATTTGTCCAGGTCGTACAGGCAAGCCACCGCGTCCTACTCCCTGTGCGAAGCCTGGGCCGCCTGCTCCACCACGAACAGCTTGCATAGCAGCAATGTTGGGCGGCAAGCTTTGCATTCCAGAGATGGGCCCACGGCTACCAGGACCACCACGACCAGCAACCGCAGCGGCCGCAGCTTGAGCTTGGGCAACAGCAGCAGCATAAGCAGCACCAGTTGGTCCACCATAGCCACCAGGGCCGCCTTGAGAAAGGGCACCAGGAGGGATGCTGGGTTGACCAGGCAGACCGTAGACATTTGGAGGTATCTGCTGCCCCGCGTTCGGCCCGCCACGTGCACCAGGAATTCCTTGACCAGATTGTTGGGGGAAACCACCAGGGAAATTTCCTGCGCGACCTCCAGGCGCCTGACCACCAGGCATTACCATCCCTGGCTGAGGAGGGAAAGGAACACCACGGGCTGTAGCGGGAGGCAAAAAGCCAGGCTGCTGACCAGGTCCATAGAACATTGGAGCTTGCATGAACTAGATACTCATCAGAGACGGCTAGGATTAAGGACTAATACCCATAAAACGTACCGGCTGGGGCATGCCACCAGCAGCGACAGCCTGCTGCATTCTGATTTGGTTCCTAGCCTGAATGCTTGCCTCCAACTGTAGTAAAACGTTCAGCAAGCGCAAAAAGAACCAGATACAGACTTGTAACTCACCTGACTCTTTCTCACATCCTTCCTCTGCGCAAGAGCAACGTACAGTGGCTTTCCGTTGACCATCCGCTGATTCATCTCAGTGACCGCCTTAGTGGCTTCGTCGGGATTGCTAAAGCACACGAAGCCGAAACCCTTGCTCTTCCCAAGCGTCTTCTGACCGGGCCTGGTATTCTCCTTCTTATCGGGACTCTCATCACTCTCCTTTTCACTATCCTTCTGGTCGTCCTTGTCTTTATCGGAGCCCTCGCTGCCATCAGCAGGCGTAGAATCGCGCATGACCTTGGCGGATGTAATTGTCCCAAATGGAGTAAATGTCTCACGCAACTTCTCGTCATCAATGTCATCGTCCAAATTTTTGACGTACAGGTTAACTCCTTGGTACTTTGACGCCTTCTCGACACGAGCAGCCTCATGCTGTTTACGAAGCTCTTCCTCGCGTTCATGCTTCTTCTGAGCCCGGCCAACATAAAGCGTCTGGCCCTTGAAATCAGTGTCATTGAGAGCATCCACAGCAGCAGCCGCGTGTTCATGGTTCACAAAGTTGACGAACCCAAATCCACGATTCTTTCCATCTAGGTCGCGAGCAAGGGTGGCAGAAGTTATTTCGCCGTACTTTTCAAACAGCTCACGGAACGCCTCGTCAGAGGTGTCAGCTTCGACATTCTTGACGTAGACATTGGTAAAGTTCGCCTTCATCTCCTCGAACTTGCTCTGGCGATCCTTCCTTGGGATGTGGTGACCAACAAATACTTTCTTCTCGTTGAGCAACATACCATTGACGTGCTTGATGGCATTGGTTGCAGCCTCGGCGGTCTCGTAGTGAACAAACCCATAACCCTTAGAGTTTCCAAATTCATCCTGGGCAACCTTGCAGCTGAGGATGTTTCCAAATGCAGCAAAAGTATCATGCAGGGCCTTGTTGTCAATGGCAGTATCCAAGTTCTTGATGAAGACATTGCCCTGGCCGGTCTTGCGCAGAGCAGGGTCACGCTGAGACCACATGATACGGCAAGGCTTGCCCTTGATCAGGGTATAGTTCAGCTCCTCGAGAGCTCGTTCGCCATCAGCGGTGTTATTGTAGTTGACGTAGGCATAGCCAAGAGAGCGACGTGTAACGGCATCACGGCATACACGAATGGATGCGACCTGACCAATCGAAGAGAAGAGCTCAAAGAGCATCGCCTCGGTCACGGACGGGTCCAATTCACCAACGTAAAGAGAAGCAGAAGAAACCGAGTGCGGCTGGGCAGCGCCACCAGGGATGGCCGAGATTGGAGTTGGGACATGATTGTCAGAATCGGAAGGAGGATCAGACGGATTGACATTGGTATTGATCGTAGTTCCATTAGTATTAGCCCCGTCGGCTGAAGACGAGGGTTTAGAGTCAATAGACAAGTCTGCCATGGCACTGACAGCGGCTGCTTCGGAAGACATTTTCACTCTAAGAAGAACGTCTGATGAGGTTAGGTCAGATCTTGCGTGCTTTGGAAGTTGCAGCCAGAGGTGATAGAGCAGAAGATCGAAGATGGTAGAATGGGTAAGAAGACAAGGTAGAAGCGGCCGAATGAGTAGACAAAGAAACAGTTGACAGAATGGGGCGAAGAGCAAGATCTCAACGCACCTTTGACTAATTATGCAGTGTTTGCGAAATCGAGTGGAACTTGATCAGCTGAGCGCGTCAAGCAGACAGACTCTCGAGCTGAGCCGAAACCGATGAGGCGTTGGAAGGTGAGATTTTTGAGATGAGCAGGAGAAGCCGTTTAGAGGAAACCCGCAAGAAAATCTTCCAAAGACAATGCAGACCTAGAAGGTGGGTTTAGAAAGGGTCGTTTTATGAATTTTTTTGTCAGGGGCTACGAGGGTTTTCTGAAAGGGAAGGGGGCAAGAGCGACGAAGCTGGCACGAGGCGGTGTCGCGCGAGGTCCACAAGAACAGGTGATGAGGATGCTGGAAGGTGGTGTTTCTGGTGGAGGAGGACTAAGAGAAGTAAAGGGAAATTTTGTGCGAGAAGCGAGAAGAGCAAGATAGTCCGAACGGGAAGGCGTAGGGCGTCACGTGTGGTCCATTATTTACTTTTGGAGGTCGTATCCGGGACAACAAAACGTTGGGATGTCATCGCCTCCCGCTGACTTATAACACACACCTAGGAACACTAGATGACTGCTGCTTGCGCGCACAAGATCCACCTTACAGATATATCTATTTACTTCTTTTATTCTCTGCTAACTACTCCGTACTAGGTAAGCGCCTAGCCGCTGAGTCTAGGATATCGATACAGGACTATCGTGCGCATGCAATTTTTCCTCTGGACGCCTCCAAATAGGCAACAGATCCTCTAGCTAAGATCAAAGCCCGCACCTGCATTGACCGCATATAAAAGTTTCTCTCGCAGCGTCTTTTCGGATGTGTACCGGGGTAGCTTCAGCAGGTTGACACATGTGCTGGTGCTGGGCAGCCGTTCTTGATCCTCACCCGCGTCACGAATGCTAAACCTCGGGTTCAACTGCCCGAACCCTAGCAGTGGCGCACGCGGCGTCGACGTAACAAATTTAAGTACGTTGCGCCGCTCCGCATCGGAGAGGGAAGCCATGACATTCCAAAACAGTTCTACGCAGGGATGCTCTTTTTGGTCGTCTCCGATGGCGTAAACGCCACCATACAAAGTGTTTCTTCGGAGATCCGCCACGTCGATCTCTGAGGAATCGCCGCCGACGAGGGTTTGCAGTTCCGACTGGTTGAACATGGAAAGCCACGATGGTTGAATAATCTCACCTAGACCCCGTAGGAAGGCATTCGTCTGAAGATGAGGCTGAGCCTGCAACCGGTGACGGGCAATATATGAGATATATACCAATCGATTCTCGTTCGTAACTGGTATATTCGATCCGTTCGGCTTCAGCTCATGGGTAGTCGTTCGCACTGGGGCTGCTTCGCCGCCGCTACGATGAGTTGAAATGGTGTCCGTGACAGTGAAGTTGAGCGAAAAGTCCTCCACGTCTCCTGCGTAATTTTTCAATTGGAGCTGTCAAGCAAACTCGTCAGTACGTTTGAAATAAAGACTTAGGACTGTATATCATTTGGGGATCATGCATACCAAGCCTTGATACAAACCTTCATCTAGATCACGTAGATCATTGAGGTTTGCGCGATAGCCTGACTCCCTAGACGCCACACCTGATCCGCCAGTCAAAGCCCACTTCAATAAGAAGAATCCTGCAAATCCTACATCAACCAAGATCCCTTCATAGAGGCATTTTCCTATGACACGGCCTAGAAACTCGTAACGCCTGAGCAGCTCCCTTATCTGCTCGTTCCAATCGAGAGACCCTTCTTTGAATCTTGCCTGACGAAGTAGGTCTTTTCGCTCATCTACAGCTGCTGGATTAGGATAGAGCAGATTGTGGTCATTTTCAACAAAGAGATTGAGTCCATTAGATGGACTGAACGCTTCTTTCGTGACACTAGTCAGAAACTCCTTCGTGACTCCCCCGCCGTCAATACCTGCTTCAACGGTATCGAATTGATCAATGAATGTGATCTGGATTGGCTCCTTTAATCCGTCACCTAACCCATAGAACTGCTCATAGGCGTCTTCAAAAACGTTTTCCCTTCGGATTTTTGCGTGGTGCCTGCTGATGGTCTCATGCTCCGCCATCCGACTCTCCGCACTCCGGTTAGCCGAACCTTGTATGATGGATAAGCGCCAGTTGTCAGGGTCAACATTTCCACCTCTTCTCCGAGTTTGATCCAAGAGGACAAATTGTCGGAAAATCTGCACCCGTGTAGCAAAAGGAATAAAAAAAGGCATATTCTGGAGAATCTCTAGGCGAGGTGTAACGGCCTCTAGATACTTCTTCCGTGAGGCTTTGCGCTGCTGCCTTCGAAGGACCTCCAGATTACGAGTCTGCAATGTCCGCCTGGTACCAATGATTCCACTTGCAGGTATCATGTCCTCCTCATCATCGCCTTCCTCGATGCCACCACCATTCTGTTCGTCATCCTCGTCATCTGCTTCTTGAACCTTGTGCCGACTCTCTTCTTCTGCCACAACAGCGGGAATGAAGCTTTCCATGTCGAACCGTGATGTCAACAGCCAGTGGTCTTTAGGAAGGAACCGTCTTCGGGAACTATTTCGCGAAGTCAGCGGTCTTCACAGACTTGAGTCATGCTACCTGCAATAACTTACTCGCGTTCATATATCATCCGCAATAGTCCAGTCACAATCCCCTTGACATGGTCAATTGTCACGCCAGCAAGACCGGCTGTTGTCTTGTTCAGAGACTTTGAGCTTGCACTCTCGTCCTGGAAGACTGAGCCTCTGGGAGTTCCGGATGCCTGGAAGTAGCTGCCTATGCTGCTAGCGCTCTCTAATTCGCTCATCCCAGATATCTCTGATGCGCTCCAGTACATTGTAAACGCAAGATTTTTCAGAAATACTGTCATATCCTTGACCTCGCTCAATGGCAGTGCACTTTCTCTCGTCCAAGATGACGCGAGGTCAGAAGCGCCTAGAATCTTAAGTGACCCTCCAGAGAGGAATTCCTCGTCATCCATAACCTTCAACACAAACGTGTAGAGTTCCATGAAGAGTAAAATTATTCCCCACTCCTTATCTCTCCCGTTGGTGTCCTCCAGCGTGGGATCATATTTGTGTCTGAGGAGATCAAGAGCCGCATTTTGATCCTGATATATTGATTTATACACACTCGTGCTTTTTGTCGCCATCCAAAAATATTTGATAGCTGGAAGTCTCGATCCTGATACCTCAGTCGCAGAAGAGGGAGCTGAAGTTGACCCAAGATATAGCCACATTCTGATTTCGTCTCCTCGCCGGGGGAAAACTCTAAGCAAGGTGAGAGCATAGCCAGCCAGATGTCTAGCATCAGCTCCGCTGTTCGTGGATGAGTCTTCTGATTGCTGAGATTCATGCAAGGGCACACCGTCGTTACGAGCTAACAAGCTTGTGATGCTTCGTTGGTTAACCAAAGAGAGAATTTCTTGCCGCACAAATGGTGGCAGCGGGTTCCGCAGTCGTTTCTGATTCGACCCCTGCCCTCTTTGCCTATCTTCTGTCCCATTCAGACTCGTCTTCGTGTGTACATCATTTATCTCAATACGGGCACTAATTTCGTCTGCCAAGGAACACAGCAGAGTGGAAACAACGGCAACATATTCAGGGTCCGGTACTTGAATTGCGGATGTCTCTGTTCCATGGGTTAATCGATTGGAATAGATGAAGTAGGCCAATAGCCACAGCAACCCTTCTCCATCTACTGCATCCAGGCCTCGGGCTCTACCAGCAGGCGTGTTCCGGAGTAAGCTCGCTAGCGCCATTGCCAGTAGCTTGTAGTTCAAACCTGACATTAAACTGTCAAAGTCCCTTACGTACTCTTGCAAATTCGGTGTAGTTAGGTATGCCGTCGCAAAGGCTTCATATGCGGATACCGTTTCCGATGTGATTTGCTTTAGAGGGCAGAGGACACTCTGCAGAAGTAAGTCGTGGAACCTTGTCGACTGTTGCGATCGGATGTTGGCTCCTGCTGTGACTCTGGAAAGGGTCCGGTAGTATTGATTTGCATTTTGAGCGGTGTCTTTTGGTATAGATATTGTGAGGAAAGCGAGGAGCAAGAGTATATTCGTCGTAAAATCTGGTGATATCTTGGGAAAGGTCTTATCCAGCATCAAGATATCTAGAAGGAGCCTCTCCAATCTCAAGAACAAGAACCTTGAGTGTTCTTCGGTGAAAGTGAACGGCGATGCCTCGATGGTTTTTAGTAGCCGCCTGATGAACCAATCAAAACGCCTTATATCCTCAGCAGCCCTTATATCTGCGAAAAACAGAAGAATGCGTAGATCCGCCAGACTCTCCTCTTCCAGCTTGAACGGCTTAGGATCTCCAATTTCATCCCCCCCCACTCCCGAAACACTGGCTGACCAGCCCGGTGCCCGGTCTCCCATCTGGTCCCAAGCATATCTCCAGCTATCTTTCGCCTTAGATCGGCAGCTGTGACCCCGCCATAACCTCTGTATCATCTTTGCACTGTTGAGGCGATCTCTCTCCTGTTTTCGTAGGAAACGTTCTTGCTGTGCATTAACAAGGGCATTATGTGATGCAGAAGCAGCTGCAAATGGATTCGAATTCCGTCCTGACAGATTTACCTGTCGAGGTCGTCGAGAGCTTCCAGTGAATGACTGGAACATGGTTGTGGATGTCTGGTTGTCTGGTGGCTGTAAAGGCTATGCAGGAAGATCATTAGCAGAAGAGAAGGTTTCGTTGCTGATGGCAAATCCCCTAGGAAAGGAATTAAACGACCGCTTGCAGAATGAGGCTTGCCTTCTCAGAGGGATGTGGATTCGACAGGATTCTATAATAGGACTCACTCGATCGATGGGAGCCGCCTCACGGAGATTGCCGGGCGGAGAGACCAGTTATTCCAAACACGGTTAATGCTGCCGACGCAATGACGACAGGGCTCTTATCGCCAGCTCATAACACGCTTCTCTTGCCTCAGCCCCGACAGTATGATATTCCAATCCTCTTGGACTATTAGTTGCTTTCACTGCATGACTACATGTATTGATAACGGTCTTCCAAAACAAAATATAACTGCCAAATAGATAATCCTGATCTGGAGGTCACTGTGGTAACACCTGCACTCCTGCAGATGAAAATTGATCTCAAATCGCGAAATATCCCATCAATCTTGCCGCCATTCGTGTTAGCAGAACCCCAACACCATGGCATCTAAAGGCCAGTCCAGACGCCACAATATCCATATTGTGCACGCTCATAGGGGTTAAAAAAGAAAAGAGAACATAAAACTACAAAAAGTTTTTTTCCAACATTCAGTTGGGTGCTCCTCCCATGCCTAACAACCTCTTTAGTACTCCGTCCCTGAGGGTCAATGCTGGGGAATCATCATACCTGCTGCATATGCAAGATACCAGGTAAGACTCGCGCCTCCATCAAGCCACTGGTTCTGGAAATTACTTCGAGAGAAGAAGCTCCATGCCGTAGCCGGATCAATGATTGCAAGATTAGAGTAGAGGATTCCTTTCCAGCCATCCTCAATCTGGTCTACCTGCCCGTTATCGAAGTATTTTTCCCACTCCTCCTTGACAAAAATTTTGGTTCGTATTAATGCAGAGCTAGGGACGATTGGAATCATATGTATCCTGATATTGTCAGATTCTATACTACTTTTCTGGTAGAAGACAAGCGCACTAGGCAGACGTAGACATACCCCTGGGTGTATTGGGTGGCAGTACCGAAGTACGTTGTATGATCAACTTTATTCTCGAAAAGCTAGGTCATGAATTATTAAGAGTGACCAGCAATAAACTTGAGAGCTTCTTACGATGCCGGTGACCTTGTTCGCGATGAAATTAGGCGGTTGGTTCTGATTCGAGCTTTCGAGCAGGAAGTAATTCTGAAGGGACCGGGCAAGGATAGAAAGCATCATATTGCCGCGAGCTTCCATGCTCAAGTCATTAATCGTTTTGCCCCACATCTTTAACGCATATGCAAACAGAGTATCTTCCGATGATGACTCCTCGTCTTTTCCATCTCCAGACTCGAAGAGGCCCTTAGCCCAGGAATGTCCATGGTACCAATCAAAAGATCTTGAGAAAGGAAAGTACGTGTCCTGCTCGCTCGGATTTGCAGCCTTTATCTGTTAGGGTATTCTCCTGATTATAAAATGGGGTGCTTACATCTCGAACGAGAGAATTGACCCAATCTCTGTTTGCTTTTAACCAACCAGGGTCAAGATAGCCAATGATTGCTGCTGCATGTATGAAATATCCCCAGTGAAAATGATGGTCATCTGGACTAATTCAGTAACCCCGAATACTGAAGGGGGGAAAGATGGAACACATACTATACCAAGTATTACCAAAGTCTTGACCTGGATCGCCAGTTGTGTATGAAGCTGTAGATACGACTCCCTTCCAGGCGGCTTGGTGTGGAGTTAGTTTTGAATGCACTCAGTAAGAGGATGAACGGCTCACATTCGTACACTAGAGGATACTTTTGCTTATTGTTTGCAAAAACAGCAAATGCACTCTTCAGTCTTGCAAGCCCAGCATTCGCCAATGCAGGGTTCTTCACTATGTCATGAATGGTATAAACAATCGTTGCAAACTTGCTAAATGCCTGGAAATCACAATGTCAGCAGGTCAGTAGATTTGTGGGCTTCGGTGCTTTTGAAATGGCTAAGGCGTTTGCATGCAATAATTGAAAAGACGACGAAGGGCTAGAAATCTGACACGCAAGGCAGAAATTCAGGGGAAATCCCGAAATGACCGTCAAAGTATCAGACTGCAACCAGGAGGACTTCAAAGCCGCAATTCTGAGATACCCATGCGCACGTGGATGGCTAGCACAGTGATTTGGATGGCACTTATGGAGCAATTTGAAGGTAGACAGTGAGCTGTAACGAATGGCCATTGAATGCGCAATAGAGATTACAGACCTTTCCGCTGAAATACATGCTGTCTAAATTCGATTGTGCGTTCATGTCCTGTGAGATTTCGCTCTTAGCTGCACTTGCAATTACGTTGACCGCGGTTGCCGAGAAGGCGGGCTCGCCCTTGTTGGTTGGGTTCCATGGCGCAAATCCCATGTCAACAGGTAGATCCGGCTCAACCATCGTCCAGGAGTCTGATATAACTGCGGCTGCAGTCCCCTTACTAGTGGTTTGGAGTTGTATCGATGACTTCCGCTGGCTTGTTGTGGCATCGAAAGACTGCAAGTGGTGGGGCAGTGCGAACATGAGCAACGGATTCGAACACACTCCTCCCTTGGTCCAGCTCAAGCTATATGCTCCGCTGCCATGACTGGTAGAGCCCGAGACGGATCCTCCGGTAGCATATGATCCGGCAGAATTATCATACATCGATTCCGCTGTTGCATCATTAACAGGAATCTTGGCGACTTGGATTATTCCTGTGAACGTCGCAGTTGCCTGAATGCGGCTATTGGACGACATCTGCAAATCAACCATTTTCCCGGATGTGCTTCTTGCATATATCAACCACTGTGAACCTAGTTAGCAAAGGGCATTTTAAGATGATATAACATCCTAGAATATTACCGTTTTCCCATCCTCAAGCAATACCTTATACTTTGCGACTCCAGCTTGTGTAGGGTTTTCCTTGACCTGGGTGAAGGTTCGGAAGAAAACACTGCTCTGAATCACTGCTGTGAGGCTGTGATAAACCGCAGTCACGAAACCCATACCCTGGACTAAAGGGAATGTTATCCCAGGCGGGGCTCCCTCCTGTGGATGAAGGTTGAGATTTGCAGAGAAGGCCTTTAACGTATCTAAAGTGAGCGTAGTCGAGCTCAAGACAGCAAATACGTCAACTTTAGAAGTGTCTTCTGGTTCCTCAACACTGTCTTCAAAGAGGTTCGGGAGGGTAAAACTCTCAAAACGATGTTAGGAGTCAGAGGAAGGCCAACTCACTTGCCAAGTTCAGAAGAAGAGAGAATTATAGATTGTATCTGTGTGGGGTTGATGAAATACTGGGTGGGGTTTGCGGAGGGCACGGGTCCGAAAACCTGTAGTTCATAAGGAAATGGACCTGGCATGGAAATTTTTGGTGGTTCATACCTTCTGATCAGCGTCGATGTGAGAGATACTAAGGCCCCAGCTTTGCGCATTACCCGAACCCTTGCTCCAGGTTAAGGAGTAAGGGTGAGTCCAGCACCCTTGGTTCTGATTGCCGAGAAAAAAGTTGGCATAAAACTTGTTCGTCGGGATTGGAGCATTTTGTTTCTGGAATAGGTTATGAGCAACGTGAATTACCCCTAAGCTTGTTTTGCTTACAATCCCCTTCCGTGGTACAGGGTGATCTGGCCGCCTTCCAATGACCGGAGCCAGGGGACAGTAACTGATGGGTTCAAAAATATGCTGAGATGGCATACTGTCTCCCCTAGAGCCCTTGCTTTTTATTGTTCTGTCAATGCGTTTTTCCGTGGCCGTAGTAAAATCTATAGTGACAGGCTCGGGGATTGACGACTGGCTGGCGGCCTGTTTGAATTTTTCAATCAGCTCTATGACAGTCTACGACCCTAATCTGCATGGGCTCCTTCAATTGGAGGTGCTAACCTACATCAGATGTGTCTGTGATCCGAACACTGGTCCTCTTGCTTACGCGGGCAACGCAAAGGTAGCGTGGTAATGCTTCCCCGGGGTAGGCCTGTGGTAAAGTCAGCAACAGTACAAGCTTCATGGGTGTTTGACTAAAATTGGTCTGGTTTGAATTCAGGCTGAGATAGAGGATTTAGTAGAGGCCAGAGCAGACCGTTAGGGATGAGAGAATTGGTGTTTAATAAGTAGTGGTTAGTTTGCCCCTTTTCATTCAAAATTGAAATATTTCTCATTGTAGTTGAAGGCTGAGTGAACTGTACGAATTTGTCTTGAAACCTATGGAGTAATCAAAATAAAACGATGGAACGCTTGAATGTGCAAGGAGAGATTGATTTAGACCTTATAGATAGTGGTGAAATATTACTGTGTGGATTTAGAGACACAGGCCGTTACCGGAGTAAAATGAAGAATGGTTGCTAGTTCTTACTCGGTATATTAAGAATGCGATCGTCAACAAATACCGCCAAGACCTTGGCTGACCAAGACAAAATAACTTAGATGAAGGTTAGTTGGAGTAGTGTGTGGAGGAAAGACCGTATATAAGAGGCGGTTTGGGTTCCAGGTGACCAGTGCTTCGTAGTCGTCATGGGAACTACTTGGGTATCGACCGGCGCATGCGAATCACTATCATAATGAAGGAGTAGGAATTACTCGTAGTCACTGTCCTAGTCTTGCGGCTGACCACACCATCGCAAACAATTTCAGGATGGCACAAACCGAAGTTTTCAGCTTGCGAATGACTACAAACTGTCATGAAGAGGCCATCAGGCGGCTAAAAATAAAAGAGAAAACAAAGGAAGCTGGCTCAGCCTGGGAAACTTGGTCTACGATTGATTGCCTGATTTTCAACTCTCTGTCTACAAGAATGGATTGCTCATTGGATCGATAACTTTCCCTTGTTTGATAATGACCCTGGGTTTGGTTGCATTTTGGAAGGTTTCTTTTGTCGTCCATTCTGGTCCAATAGGTAGTCGTAGGGATCTTTCGTATTGCTCCCGAGATTCGAAAGGGTGAGGTAGATTTGAGGCGAGATACTTGACATTCTGGTGATTGATGGGTTAGCTGGCATGTCAATATTGAAGGGGAATACATCCATCTACCTTTTTGACCCGCTTTTCATTAACGATGACGCGGTCCAATTTTGCATCCCTTCGTTTCCCCTCCTTTATGCCCTCTTTCTTAGACAAAATTTTGCCTCTGTTACGCTTCTCTTCCTTCTTGCTGACCCCAGCACCAGTCCAATTGCCCCAACCCGGTAGGGTGTTATCCATCACCTTCTCTTCCTCGTCCTCAATAGTCTTCCTTTTTTCCCTTTCAAACTCCCCAACGACATCCTCTCCCGCAAAGGCTCGTTTCATCAACTCTTGATCTTCCATCGAGACCGGCAAATTGAAGCCTTCATCCTCTGAGCCATGACTACTCACCTCTGGGACCATAGTTACCGATTTCCAATCATCGGTATTGCAGAAGGTTTTGGAACTTATGACCACTGGCTTTTTCGGTAGTTGTATAGATCTAGATGCTTTTAATGCTAACTTCGGATCTATGATCACGTCGTCAATCTTGTCGTCTGTCTTCTGACTCGCCCTTATTTTTGAATTGGTCTTAGTGTTCGTAGACTGCTTTTGATTAACCCTCTTATCTCTTTGTTGGCGGGAGAGCCGATTCGTTGCCCCCCACTGATCCATCCAAGGGTTCGTTGTTGTTTTGGGTTCGGTGGTTGCTTCGAGACTGCTCTTTCTAGGGCTAACATGTGGGTGCTCTGGTTGTTTTCGTAGATGCTGAGTTCTTGAAGGCTCTGTCATATCAACGACTAGGTTCAGTTCAGTTTCAGTTGTAGTGTCATCCTCAGTATTCCCTTCTTCAAATTCGTTTAACGGACGACCATTTATGTCGCCTTTTTTTGGAGCTTTGCTTGGTCCATATTTCTTACGTCCGATCAATGTAGCTTGTTCATCATCGCTGGAAATGCCCTCTCCGTTAAGCTCCCGGTGTAGATTGAGAACGGCAGCGTCATTCGCCGCCTTCCGAGTAGTTTCAGCTTTCTGCATGAACTTCAATGAGGAAAGTTTAGAGGTAGACGCTGCACCATAATCACTCAAGCGCGATTGGCCGTCAACCTTCTGTAGTTGGCGCAGCAATTTCCTGCCTTCCATCTCCCCCTCACTACCTTCCTCGCCAGAGTCATCAGAAAAGGCATCGCCGTCACTAGTATCATCACTTGGTAATTCACCATCCGTGTTCCCGACCAGCTTACCCTCAATTCTTCTCCTCAGCTCCTCTCCCCTTCTAGCCGTCTCTACTATACCCGTTCTGGTGTCCTCATCCCATGCGCCTCTCCCAGAATTTTTCACTTCTTTTGCCCATTTGCTTTCTCGATGCCTAGCACCCATTCTTTCTTCCGCTCTTCTGCGATCATTACGCTCATTATCGTCTGGTGTTTTGACGCCCGCTAAAGTAAGGGCTTCTCTTGCCTCCTTTTCAGTCTTCTCGCGCTGTTTCCTGTGCACACGGCGATATGACTTGCTTTTGATTTTCTTGATCCTCTTGGCGCGAACTTCCTCCCTAAAAAGAAGTTCCCTTGCTATCCGGAGCTGAGCCCGTCGAGCTTCCACTTCTGCAAGCGGCATCTTGTTTGTCTGTAGCTCCTCAAACGAACGAATTTTGCCTTCGTTTTCTTCATTCGAAGTAGCCAAACCGCTGTCTTGGAGAATGGTCTGAATTACACTCTCAAGCTCATTGAGCGGCTGTGAGCCGGCAGTTGGCAGGAGACGACGAGTCCCACTGGCTGCATCCCCAGAGGGATCTGGAAGCGGAAATGATAAGTGTTCTGCTCGCCTATTATGCTTGACAGCGTCGATCCAACGATTGAGAGTCTCTTTGCTCTTTTCATAAGCAGCAGTGCGATCCAAGCGGTCCTGTTGCCTCTTCACAAGCGGAGTATCGAGCTTGCTCGGAAAGCCACTGCGCAAGCTTGGATTCTGGGGCTGGTTCCCAGCAGCGATTATCTTCAGTGACTTTCTCAGATGATGGTTGATCACTGAGGGTAGTAAATCCGCCACTGTGAGTTTTTGAGATGAACTAAGACCAAACTCGGACGGCCCCATGGACTCGTTTGCTTCACTGGTACGCTGCCGCTTAGCTGCAGGCTCCTGTGCGCTTGATTCTAGAGACGATATCAAGTTTTGAAGGGCAGATAGTTTTCCTGGATCTAGACCCTCCTCGTCTTCTGACATGGACCAAGTCAATTCATCTTCCGCCCCATCATCAGATCCCAATTCTTCTTGTGAAGAGATATCCACCTCATATTCATCCGATGATGTTTTTCGCTTCTTGGAAACCTGTTCATCTTTCGCAGAAGCGTCAAGCGTGGCTGCCAGGTCGATTGAATCCTCCCCTAGACTGTCATCTGTGCTTTTAGATCCACTGTCCTCGCTCTCTCCCGATTCCTCAAGATCGATACTCCCGACCTCCTCTCGGAGCTGCTCCGTGCTTTGCTTCAACCCGCTTTTACGCTTTCCACTGGAGCTTCCGCGGAATGCAAAATCCTCAAACTTCTCTTCATCACTCTCACCCATAGCCTCATCACTATCGATGTCACTATCCTCATCGCTTCCAACTTGACCAAGACGCCATTCATTGCCCTCGCTATCACTTCCATTGTCGACATCTAGACCGAATTGTCTTTTCTCGGGATTACTCTGTTGTCGTCCCGAATTGTTTCCAGCTTTGACCCTACCCTCTGCTTCTCCCATACGGTGCTGTCGTACTTTTAAGTCATCCAGATTGGTGCTGGAGGCTATAGCGAATGCGCTCAGCGACCGTTTCTGATGATTGCTCTTAATCCGCTTTGGAGCCTTCGGTACAGTAAACCGTCTTCCCGGCATCCTGATGATCTTTAAAACCCGTGTATTCCCCCGTTGCGAAGATCATATCACAGAGGTGTATTCCTAGCTTTCGTCTGCGAACCTTGGAGGAAAATTGTTGTGGGCTCCGGTTGCGCAGTAAAACCATGTGCGACGATCAAATATTTTCCTACCGAGACTCTAAACCAGGCCTACATAAAGCGCAGCTATGTTTAAACCCTCACAACCACTTTTTAGACGCCTGCGTCGCCTGGCATTGACAACCAAGCAAGTCAATGGCGGATACTACAAGGGTACGGGATCTGGTTCAACTGGTCGTCATACGAAGCATGGAGGCTACATAATCGAGTGGGAAAAAGTACGAACGTATGTGGTACCGGACCTAGCCACCTTTGAGGTAATCTCTCAGATCTTATACTCTTGTTATTGCAGCAATTGATCTGAGTCTGAAATACTAGCTTACACCCTTCGTCACCCGGAAAATGAGGCCCGCGAAAGGGAGGTTCGAAGGGGATTCAAAAGGGGCTTTTAGTGGTGAGAGGTATTTGGCACGGTGGAAAATGGAAAATGGGGATATGTAGTTCTAGGTCTCAGAGTAGTAAGTATTGGTACCCAACTACTCTTGCCAAGTTATTAAGATTCCCACAGATCAAAGACTTGCAGTCGATCCTGCGGCGTTCGCTGAGTGGGCTTCAGGTCACTCAATCGGCCTGCAGTCGATTCCAACTTCCTTCAAGTTTCATAGCTTTCTTCTCTACGCCAGATACTCATGAGTTTTAACGAGAGCTCCTTAGAATAAAACTTAAATCAGCTCATTCAGGCGTTTGCAGATCACACTGCTGAGATATCACATTGTTATGAGCATCACATTGCTTTACACGTTATGGAGGGTCCTGTGCTTTGAATTTCCCTGTTTTCTATATGACAGGCATATCGCTTTGATGCTACTGCTGTTCTATTGTATCGATAATAATCCCGCAGTAAACGATATAAAGGTGATCTGGAAGTACTCTGTGCTCCGCATACCTCGCGAAAGGAAATGCGGAAGGTTGTCTCATCTGAGTTTATTAGCGTATGCGCAGGGACTCTCGTCATCGCAACCTAAAACTTACCCCCGAAATTCAGGACAGCAACTGCTTACAGTTCGACCTGACAAACGACCTGCGTAGTCAGTAGTGAGACTTAGTATCTTTGATATTCCTTCAAATCTCGTTTCTCCACTGGCCATCGCTCATCATCCGCGCTTGCCTAACACCCGGATGCGATGCACTCATCATGAATGGCTCAGAACCGCGTTCACGGAGTCGGACGAGTGGCTCTGGACAGACCAGCAATGATAATCTACCTCGTGGTATGAGCAGAGCAGAGAGGTTTGAGGACGAGAAGCGAAGAATTATTGATAGCTGCTTTTCGAAGAAAGATGCTGTTGGGTCATGTACGTTTACGAATCTCTATTTTACGGTCGCTTTGGATGCATCTCTAGATACACTGATCAAGTTAGATGAACTTGATTTAGGGCTTGCTCTTCCGCTCAGGGATCAGACCATACGGAGTTCTCCCAATCATCCATATGCTTTTCACCTCTTGCCTAAACCTATTATTTCCGCTCAGATTGCTAATCAGCTGCTTGAACATATTTTAGTGCTCGAATCCTACATAACGCACATTCGCATAACTGAAGATGCGGCGTATCCTTCATCACCGCCGCCGCCTAGCTCTCCTCCCGACAACAAGAAGCCCCGTGTTATAGTTGTCGCTGTGCGAAAGTCGGGGCGAGTTCGGATGCACAAGGCTAGGGAAAATGGCAATGGTACCTTCTCGATAGGCAAAACTTGGCACCTCGATGATTTGACAGCCATTGAATCTTTCGCTGGAGGCCCTACTGGGGGTAGAGAAGGAGAGGAACAAAGAAAATGGGCAAGTGGACCAGGCTTCACAGTCACGCTCATAAAGCCATATTTCTGGATGGCGGGTAGTCAGAAGGAGAAGGAATTCTTCATTGCTAGCGTGTGTAAGATTTACCGAAAGTACACGGGTGGGAAGTTGCCAGAGCTTATTGGGTTCGACTCGAGGGAGATGGAGCAGCTTTCGGGAGGCCAGACTCAGCCGCCTAGAGTAGGGGGAGTGACACTTGGGGATGAAAGGAACCCTCCATTGCAGCAACGACCGCCTGTTGTTGGATCTGCAAGCAGCACGGGTCAACGAAGCTTGGGAGGCGAGTCGACAGAAGACTTCAGGAATCCCCTTACGAGTCCCGATTTCAGGAAAGCACCATCCAGAAATTATGAAAGAGATAGGAGTTTAGAGAGGAACAAAAGGGACGCTGCTGAGGCGCCATTCGAAGGCAGACCTGGAGCCCAAGGAGGAGAGTACTTTCCTCCGCCTAAGAACTCAGACACGACCCTTCTAAATGGGAGCAGAGTAGCTACGCCCGAGCCTTTGGAGTCTAATCCTTTGAAAGGCCAAGCTACACTACCTAAGGAAGCGCTGACTGCACCAGTCTTACTAATTCCTGTAGCAAGTCCTCTAAACCCGCAGAAGGAAGAAGGAAGATTTCGACCAGGGCTGGGTCCTATGATTAAGAAAAAATCCAATATGGATGTAGCAAATACGTTTCGTAGAGCTGCCACAGCCTACAACGCATTTAAGCCTCGAGCCGGTGGTGCTGGCGATAGACTCCCTGACCAGATTGAGGGAATGTCGGGAGAGCCTGATGGTATCAATGGCGTCGTCCCTGCACCTACTCTAGTTAGAGGAACGAACCAAGACCTTGGGAAAAGTGCAACGCCGGAACAACCTCCTGCTAAGAAACCTGTCGATGATGTGCCTGAGGCCAAAACTAACAATCCAACGATCCAGCTCCAAGCTGCGACAGAATCAGCCCCTGTTACCACCACACTTAAGAGTAAGCCGCAAACACAAGCTCCGGAAAAGGCCCTCCCGAAAATTGTAAAATCACCAGAAGCTCAACGCCAATCACCTCGCTCATACCTCACGGCACGGCATTTTACTGCTATTGATGTTGATCCTAGTGTATTGGAAGCTAGGACCGTGGAAATCGAACCTATTCTGAGCGAGTTCGGGTGGGGAGGGAAAAAAGCACATGAACTAAAAGTTGAGGTGATAGAGGCGGGGTTGAAGAGGGAAATCGGAGGGGTAGAGGCAGGAAGCTGGCTCGATCATCTAGAGCAAAAGGACGAGAGAGTCGAAGCAGTAGAGAGGATGCTGGATAGAGCTATTGCTGAATGCGATGAGCTGGAGGGGCTGCTGGCTCTCTATGGGGTTGAGCTAAGCGTGAGTCTGCTCTTACCTCTTATACAAGATTATAGCTATGTCTGACATAATTCTCAGAGTCTCAACGATGATGTCGCCTTTATTGAGTCCCAGTCGGAAAGCCTACAGATCCAGACTGCGAACCAAAAACTCCTGAAGGCGGAAATACAAAGCTTGCTAGAAGCAAGGGATGTAACCAACCAATCTCAACCGTAAATTTCTTCATGCTCCTGGTCATCTCTTCAGACTGAGATCTTGCGGCCAGATGTGCTCTTTCAAGGTGCCTAGAGAAGACAATTTGAAGATTTCCGGGCAAATAATCTTTCTTCCTTAAAGAGCACTTGTGCGTGAAGAAAACTGGGACGTCTGACCTCGTATTCTCTTTTATGTGTATGTATTCTATTCCTTAGTTTCTAGGTAGACGGGGTGGAACGGAACGGGGAACAAGCTTGAATAGGATAATGCAATATAGTATTGTTGCCCGTGATTGTAATCGCTCCTAGCATGTTTACCACAGAGATATTGAGGTCAAGAACTACGCCATGAAAAATCTTCGCGATCAGCCAAGATAACAGAAATCCGTCACCTCTGCTTCCATCCCGTTCTGGCGGGTGAGCGATGCCGCCCTTGTGCTCGCGTAGGGTGAGCCGTAGGCAATGGAGTGATCGCTCACCCAATCATGTTTCAGTCCCTTGTTCGCACCCAGACCGTCGACCGTGACATCTTGGTTTTTGATTTGCATATGTTAATCTCGAGTTGGCTGGTTCGTCAGATAGCGTTTAGTATAAAAATAGTAGCACTTGCCGTTTTTACACACAATAACCGGGCCATGTCAGAGGCACGCGATCACGCTTCACAACATCATTAGGTCTGATGGCAAGGAGCTAAGGTACTAAGCGTCCTCCGGCTACTGTCCTTTTGCCCTAGCGCTGAGGAACCAGGGTTGGTAGCAATACTGAGGTGCCAAGCTGATCCCTGATTAGGAGGGTGTTGAAGGTGGTTCGAATTGATGCCTATGAAGGGTAGTAATGCTGCTCCTCGTGATGCCACTGCGAGGCCTGCCTGGGAGCAGGAACTTCAAGACATTGATTACTGTCCAGTTTTTCGAGACGGGGCCGGGGTCATCGGAAGCATAGGTCACCGGGCTAATCAAGTCAGACACCGGTTCTTTGGCCGCGACTAGTGAGTATCAGAATATCATTTTGTTTGGGGTATATTCAAGAATTAACTAACGGTGATGTATCTTCATAGGAATACTCCTTACGAGAACATCAACATAGACAATCCTAACCACTACAAGGAAACCTTCGTACAAGAACTGGAAGGTCCGAGTGGACAAATTCCCATGGCTGGACCTGGCAGATAGGCGTACAATAAGTAACAGCCCGCTTGAACGAAGGATAGCCAAGCATGTGACCGGCTGCTCAACTGATGATGGCTATGTGAGATATCTGGCAGCAGATGAGAGAGAGTGCCCTCTATACACACAAGCCATACTGGCCTACGAGGAAGCCTCGAGCATTATAATCAGGCATTGGAAAATCGGGCATTGGAAGAACATGAGGCACATATCCAAGCCGGCGCTGTACAAGGGGAGCCTCGGCCCAAACGGAAGCGGAGCTCCTCCACTAAGACGAACCCTGCCACAAAGCTACCCCCAAAAATGTGATCACTCCCAAAGAAGCCTGACCCTACCGCCAAGATGCCTCGCAAAAAGTGGCTAGAATATCAGGCTAGCCTTGCTAAAACGGAGGTTCTTCTTGGGTCGGTGACATCTGTCTGCTATGATCGTGTTCCTGAGGACCATATATATCGCTCGGGATTGTAAAGACAGGGTTATACTCGTGGTCTTCCCTAGAGGGCTTGAGTTTGCATACTGGTATATCACTGGGGCACTTGGTTCGAGCAAAACCGAACGGGGACCCATTGTGGTCTAAGGATTATCGTGCTGGTGGAACGTGTTCAGGAGTCTTGGATGGGGCATACGCTGTCAGGCTATACCGGGAACTTAAGCTGGGGGTCTTTTCTTATGCAGTCGCTTGGTAATATGACTCGGGCTGTAGACCTACTCTTCCGCATCATTGACAACCCTATGCGGGAGCAATATCATACAGCATGGAAGAAATTAGACCCGGTGGCCAAAGTTTCAACTACCGATGATGAGCTCTTTACGCTTCGTGCCGTGCTTATAAGCGTGCTTACTGAGGCGCATATGAAATGGCTGGGAGAACGGATGGGCGTGGATTGGCGTCTTGGGTGATTTCAACGCTGGAGACCTATGTATGCCGCAACTTAGTATCCAGGTGCCCATGCCGGCAGGATCCATCACGGGCATGTGCGGAAGAGATATGCAACACTTCATCGCCAGATGGCAAACGGCGTTACTCTGTCGTTCACTCCTTCTGGGACTCAATTCGGCATCATGTGGGAATGGGTGGAAGGCCCTATGACATTGCGAATGCGGGTATGGAGGAAGACGCGAGCTGAATCTCCTCCAAGACCAATACCCCGATGCTGGCTTGGGTCAGGGGGGCAGCGCAATTGCCGTTGTAAGGTGAAAGTGCGAAGATTCGAGCACAAGGCTTCATCCCACTATTACCTTTCCTGTTGGCGGTCTCATGGTCCTCCCAGAGAAGCAAGTCTAATGTCTATAGTTTGCCTAAGGAGCAAAGAGCGACTCACAAACACCGTTGTCGACAAAACGAACATGCAAAAGCTCTTAACCGTTTACTGTCTGACCTGATCTGTTGCTTTCAGTGCTTCAATTGGTTCGTCAAAGAAGATTAGAATGCCCATTGCAAGCAGCATCTTGATACCATTAGTTCAAGGAGGTGCGGCTCGATTACTTACTGCCATACCGTCATTCGTCCTGCATAATGCCTATTTTGTCTGAGCGATGAAACCTTTCTTGCAGGTAAGAGGCTGCAAGCATGGACAAGGAATGCTGATTTGATGCCGCATCTTGAGGAGCATATCAGCGAAGTCCATTGGCCGTTTGCTTGTCCACATTCGCTCTGCAGTGCCCAGATGCAAGATGAGACGTCATTTTAGTACCATCTAAGCAATGCTCATAATCTTCGCAGAGACAACATCAAAGGCCGAAAGCGCTGCTGGAAAGCCGTCGCCTCTGAGAACAATGATGACATGCTGCTCGAAACTAGAGAGGAATCGGAGTCCTCTCGTCAAGTCGAAAAGAAGCAGAAATCAATGCGACTTAAGGAAATGGTTGAGATCCAAGTCATTGAATACTCACCTCCGCACTGTTCCAAGCCGTCACCCACCTCAACTAATGGAAATTCTCGACGCGTGAAGCAGGATCAGAGCCCTCAAAAACAGCTGGCCATCTTTACAGATACTATTATATCCTCAACGTTGACATTACTTTCTTCTACCACAAGGAATTGCAATCATGACACTGAGTGTCCCACGGTACCTGGCTTCGCCTACACTGGAACCTCGTCTCTGGACAGCGCAATATCTTGTTCAACGGAAAATTATGCCTCTACAAGAGGCGGTTACGATGGAGAAGATTCCCCCAGCCAACTAGACTTCCTAGAGGCCAACCACGACATGAATGGTTTCAATAAAGAAACGCAATGAACAGATCTACGAGTCAATTCTAAGGAATTCAAGAACATTACGGTAGTTGATCTTACAGAAGATAACCCTTTGGCATATGACGA
>JAJDMY020000527.1:0-26034 GCA_022345705.2 Sabuloglossum arenarium | reverse complement strand
TCACCCCACTGTCTCCTCCGCCTCGGAGCTATAGGCCTTGCCTTCCTCAATAGCTGCCAAGGCCTCCCCACACCTAGGACTCCCGAACCGATGCCTGCGGCTCCCGATCCGAGATCCCTTACACGACTTCATTATGAAGCTCCCACCAGCGCAAGACCCGGCTAGGCCAGAATGCACATTCGACTCGATATGGGTAGTAGTCGACAAACTAACGAAAATGGTACATTTGGTACCCTGCAACGAGACGATCACCTCAGAACAGCGGGCCCACCTCTACTTGGAATATATATTCACAAGGCACAGAGTGCCAAAATCGACAATATCGGACCGGGGTAGCCCATTCTCTTCAGGATTCATGCAGGAATTCTGTAAGAAGCTGGGAGTCAAAACCAACCTTTCGACGGTCTACCACCCACAGACCGACGGGCAGACAGAATGAACGAACCAATCACTGGAACAATATCTACGAATATATTGCAACTATCAGCAAGACGATTGGGTGTCATGGTTACTACTGGCCGAATTCCATTTAAACAATGTCAGGCAGACAAGCACGGGGGTATCGCCCTACTATGCCAGCTACGGGTTCCATCCAGAATTACCGAGTACCGTAAGGGTAGAGGATGTACGACCAACGGCGAGAGGGGCAGTCCCAGCGGCTGAGGAACAGACCAACAAGATAAAACAAATCCAGGAAGAGTTGAAGGCAACCTTGAAGGCAGCAGAAGAAAAACAGCCGAAGGCCTAGGATAGAAAGCATGCATCAACCCCAAGCTTCGAATCTGGTGACAAAGTCTGGCTATTGAGACACTACATTAAGACCAAGCGGCCGTCGGACAAGCTGGACAACAAGCGGTTAGGACCCTTCATGGTCAAGTACCTCGTCAGCCGCAACGCAAGGAGGCTAGTATTACCGGAGTCAATGCGTATCCACCCAGTTTTCCACGTATCACTGTTAGAACTATACAACAGTCAGGAATCCGAGCGGCAGACGCCTATCCCACCCCGACTGACGGAAGTGGACGGGGAGGAGGAATAGGAAGTCGAAGAGATCCTAGATAGTAGGCTAAGGAAATTGGGCAGAAGAAGGAGGGAGACCCTGCAATACCTGATAAAATGGGCAGGATTCCCACATATCGAGGCGACTTGGCAATCGGCCGACGATACGTCCAACGCAGAAGAGGCGGTCAGGGAATTTTATGCGCACTACCCCACCAAACCAGGGCCAATGACCTGAATTAAGCAAGAAGGTTACGACTATAATCTTTAAAACTACGACATAAGACGTCACTTTGGGACTGAAGGAATGCAGTTAGGAGGAAAGACAATCGTTATTCTATAAATACAGGATAAAAATACGCAACAGGAACGAAATAACGTCAAAAGAAAGGAAATACAAAAGCGAGAATACAGGAAAAGGAGAAGGAGAGAAACAAAGGAAACCAACGACTGATACATCACCCAAGACGCTCGAGAGCCCGCCGAAACCGTTCCATCTCCGACGAACGTACCACATCCGAATCCTGCAGGTTCTGAATGGTCAGATCCTTCGCTGCGATTTGCTGTTGCAAAGTAACAATCGTCTGGGCCTAGGCTGCAACAGTACGTTGCAGTGCCCGAAGCTCATTCTCCAGGAGGAGAGGACGATGAGAATCCCAGCGAAGGGATGACCCAGAACGCGAGCCTGACTGAGGTTGAAAGACAGGACCACGGCCAGAGGAAATGGAAGGAGAACGGACGGGAGAGGTGGTGCGGCGAGGGGGAGGAGATCGGGATCGCTGAGGAACCGACCGTGGCCAACGAACAGGGACACGGACAGGACGACGACCACAACCACAACCGAGAGGAGGCTGGTCAGTATTGACCTACGCCAGTTATCAAAACTAAACAAAGAAAGAAAAGACGATCCACTTACCAGACTCCCGAGCGCTACACCATCTCGGGGGTACGGAATCCCCGAAACCAACGGACCAGGGCACTGCCGAGTAGTCCGTTGGGGAGGAGGAGAAGGAACACCCTCGTTGTCACCATCGTCGCCGTCAGATGGGCGGTCGACATCCCCCGATCCCAGCCCCCCGGACATGATGGGCGTGAAGGCCGGGAGTGGGACCGAGGGGTTAGCGGACGACTCGGGGGTTGGGGGATCCTACAGAACAGTTAGTAGGAAAACAAGGGAACAGGAAACAGGACTCACCACAGCACACCCCCGAGCTTTTGAGGCACACAGGGTGCAAGCAAAGGCCTTTCCGGCTGCAGGAAGACCAACCCAGCAGTATGGCTGCCCGCCCCTACGACAGGCGGTACAGCGGGCACCCCCGGACAGTCGAACCGCACCGACCAGAATCTTATTGACTCCCAGGAGGGCGTTCCGCTGCGTCTTCCTATGGCTGGAGCCAATAGCACGCAAGGACGGACACAGAGGACCCGAGAGGCTGGCAACGGGGACAGCAACGACTGTAGGAAGTCCCGGGGAGCCAGAAACAGCCGACTCGGGATGATTAGCGTCGTCCTCGAAAACAGGAGGAACGACATCAGATCTCGCGACGGGCGAGACCGACCCCCCAAGGGTCAAAGACCCAGGGACATGGGCGGGGAGACCGGAGGGTTGGCGACTGGGTGTCACCACGACTGTGGTGGTGGAAGCGGTATGGTTGATGGCTGTGAAGCCACCAACCCGGGGACTGACCACAGGAGACGAGGCGACAGCGGCGGATGCGACCGCCGCCAGAGCGTCCAGCCCCTGAGGGAATCGGGGGGGGGCAAGGAGGACGGGCCCCCGAACGAAAGGATCCTCGGAGGAAGGAGGAGGAGGGCGGGGTGTCAGAGGTGGCGGAAGTAGGCGGGAAGGCTCAGAGGAATGCCCAGAGGTTGGCACAGGGGCAGAAGAGAATAGGGAGGAGATGTCCATTCGCGATGGCGTGGTGTGGGGTGGAGGGTTCGCCATATTAAAGAGATGGTAGAGTGAAGAACAAGAAAAAACTAACGATGAAGTTTTCTAAAAAGACGCGCGGCTGCCTGGGGTGACCAGCCAAAACAACAAAACAATAACAAACGAAAACCCCACGAAAAATACCCAGAAAAGAAAAATGGACGTACAGAGACCGGAAGCGCCTCTTGGGAGCCAAAGAGAAGGGGGAAAGGAGGCGGAAGGCAGACTGACTCCCTAACCAACGACCGACACCCAAACCAATAGACCGACTAGGGTAGAAGGCGACTAACGTAGAGAAAATCGTCGGTCAGAAGCCAAAAGGACAGGATTAGCATCATTGACCTTAGGTTATATACCAGGACAAGGCTAACATATAGGACAACCAAAAGAACGGGTTCCGAGGACCCAACAACGATGACAACCGACCACCAGCACTCGGCGGCCAACAAAGGAAGCCAGTGAGCCAAGTATAAGGCCTCGAGATGGGCTGGATACACAACGAAAAGACAGTAATTGCAACAAAAACAATCAGGATAGCATGGACAAAGGAGTAGCAACAGACCTCGCTGTCTTGGTCATAACACCCCTAGGCCTCGAGGGACCTCAGTCTCGAAAGGGGGGGCTAATGTCATGGCAGCCAAGCCGTTCCAGGTGTAGGCAGTAGGCCAGGCCGGCCGCCCATACAGGAGGAGAAGGGACGACCACCCAGGGCCACGCCAAGATTGGCAACATGGCGCAACAAGGCCATTACAGGTATAGGTGGTCGGCCAGGCCGACTGACCATACAGAGGGAAGAGGGCATTGACCTGGCGCACGGTAACGGCTGGTAGGGGGCTCGGCCATAGTCAGTCGAGCGACCCCGAAGGCCAATGTTTGTTGTGGCAGCATTGCCCAGGGCAATGCCTTGGTGGACCCCAACCGCGTATATAGGACTGACGGGGCCCTCGCTAGGAACCCCATCGGTCAATACTTGTATTTACCCAGATAGACCTTAGTTGTAGCTAGGCCGACTATAGTCTATGACCCTGTTCTATCTTAGCTCGTTTCCTAGCCTACCTACGTGACGGTCGGCCAGACGACATTGACCATTGCCCCGACTGACGCCTACGGCACCCAGATCACCGACCGTAGTCGGCCGTGACAACACACCTGCAGTCCAATCGTATACCAGAGCTTCAGTGCTGCTCATTCGGTAGCTCATTTACTGGATCGGAATCGAGATGCTGTAGTGGATAATAGAGAAATTACACCAGCATAGATTTAAAGTAATGAACGATTACATTTTGGAAATTCAGAGCTAAGCTATCAGCAAGCTTGGCGTATTCGAGAAGCTCTAGGAGAAGAGTAGGAAGGAAATGAGGTGAAAGGGTTTAGAAAATTTCGTGGTCTGGTGGATCTTTGGAGAGAAGCAGATGATAGGAATCATGGAGTTTTAGAAACCTCACAAGGCGGATTCTATAGGTGTTTTATAGCACCAGCGGCTACGTCAGCAGCATTTACAACCTGTTGTCCCTTTATTGCACTTGACAGATGCCATACGAAGTCACGATTTCGAATGACCCTCCTTCTTGCTTATACGGTTAATGGGAATAATGAGATTCTTTCTCTTGTTGGGGCGGCTGTACCAGTAGAAGACATCGAGAACTGGACTTGGTTTTTGAAGCATTTACGGTATATGTTACTGGATCTGGATATCGAAGGAACAGTTGTCATCAGTGATCGCGATAAAAGTCTCTTATCAGCAGTTCAAGAGGTTCTTCCTAATGTATACCACGCCCACTGCTGTCAACATCTTGCTGATAATGTTCAAAAACATTATGGGCTAGCTTGTCGAAACCTCTTTTCGGGTGCTGCATATCCATATTCAGAGCATAGATTTCAAGAAGGAATGGAAAAGATACAAGAGATAAATGAAGGCGCTTATGACTATTTAATCGAAATATCGCACACCTAATGGTCACAGTACGCTTTTCCTGCTCCCAGATTTGGGCACATTACCTCAAATATTGCTGAGTCGATAAACTCCTCCTAGGATGATTTCCGAAAAATGCCTCTACTGCATTTATTTACCGAAACTTGGGCTAAGATAATGAGCATGATGCAGTTACGGCGACATCGGCCACACCATTCAGAACGAATCACAGTCTACGCAAAAGGACAACTAGATAAGAGCTATCAACAAGCACGTCGATATAAGGTTGAATTTGCTGAGACAGGTGTTGCTCAAGTATATATTCCTGAGGGATCAAGTCATGTTGTTGATTTAAAGGAAAAGAATTGTACTTGTGGGGAATTTCAAGAGTTTCTGATTCCCTGCCGATATGCTGTCGCAGTTTGCCTTTAGCAAGTAGAAGATCCATATCAATTCGTACACGAATGGTACTCTACAGAATTCTATCGACAAACGTATTCCCGCCATATGTATCCGATTCGCGAGGAGGATTTGCTGGATGACTATAGTGACTGTGAGGCTCCAGTATTGATGAAGCAAAGGGGACGACCAAAGAAGAAGAGGATCCGGCAAGATGATAGAGGACGTCGAAATAATATATATGGGCATTGTGGGGGAAAAGAGCATAACTGGCGTAGCTGCAGAAATACTGCAGCATAGTGGCAAAAATCGTGGTATGCAAGTAAAAAAATCATGGTATCTAAGTAAACGCATATGGTACATGAGTAAATAAAATGAAAACCGGTGGTACGCGAGTAATTATCCCTATTGATTAATAAAGATAAAGTAATTTAAATATTTCTTTCATACTTTATCTTGTTCTGTATTGAGAGTCTTGTTCTGATTACTGTAAAATGTTGCTGATTGTCGTCTCTATTATCGTGCATAGAGAATAAAATATGGAATCATAAATTTAGAAGCAATAACAGATAATTTAACACCATGATTGTTTTTAATGAATTTAAGGGTATTGATGACACATAATTCTCATTCAGGATCAGCTTTACCCATTTTTTATTATTGTTTACACGTAGTTAATGTTGGTAGAGATAAAGCCTGTTAAAAAATTTTTATGACTCACTGACATTTTGCGAATCGTTGTGCCCTACCTAAACGTGAAGTCTAGTTGGTAGTTGGGGGTAATATTTAATAGCTCCCATATATAAGATTCTATCTACAGAAAACTCTTACAGCATAATTATTATATTTTTATATATTATTTAATATTGTTAGTCAAAGATTTAAGATTTATCTTAAATATTTAATTAGATAAATAAATTAAATAAGCTATTTATATAAAAAAGGGCCGCAACAGCAGCAGAGTCAACCCGAAAGCGCCTTAACACAGTAGACCGATATCGGAACTCGATTATATACACTCGACTACCTATAAAACCACGACGCACCCCCATCTGCAAGTATGGGGAGCGACGGTGGAACACAACCTCCCCGTGGGTATCGCGACACGCGTGACGCGTGCGACGCGGGGGGCACCCAGCAACCAGCGAGCGGGCAGCAACACGATATGCAAGTAGGCCAGCCTGCTCAGGACTGGCAAGAACTAGTGGAACTGCTCAATAGAGTCAAAGACAATCTCACGAAAGAGGAGGAAGCGGGGCCCCGACGTCGGAGCCTCCCCATGATAGAGAAGGCGATCCGACGTGTCAACGCGCTCCAGAAGCGATATGAGGAACACGCCACACAAAACAAAGGTGCCAAAACCCAGCTTGACCGGATCGAAGCCGGAATCAATGAAATCCGACAGGAAGTGCGGAAAGGGACGCCTTCAAGTCCAGGTGCCACCCCGACGCAAGGCCGATCATGGGCGGCAGTCGCTGCACAGGCGGCCCACGCAGTAAAAGTAGTCGCATTGCCGCAGAGAACAACAGTGCGCGTTCGCCTTGAGGAATCCCAAGGGCGGGAACCAGGAGAGCTCCTGGAGGCTGTAAAAAAGACAATACCAAGTGCATACGCGGTACGCACGCTCAGAAGCGGGGACATAGACGTTCATGTCCCCTCACAGGCTATGAAAGATCAGATACTGAATGGCCCAGACACCCCAGGATGCAAGATCCTTCGAAAAGACTATCTAATAGAGGTCCCAGGTGTCCCGCTCAAGACCTCTGTAGCCAGTGGTACGAACGCAGACAATTCAGAGCTAATCCAGTTGATCTGCAATGCTACAAAGCGCCTCGTACCGGGGATAGCAATCAGTCGAATCCGGTGGCTCCACACACCGGAGACGCAGGCGAAGCGCAAGGAGACCGCAGGCAGCACCCAGAGGCACCCAGAAAAGACCAGAGGTACACTCATTATTGGAATCCCGACACAAGCGATACAACAGAGGATCATAAAAAGCGGTATAATCATCGAATCACAGCTCTTCGAGACGCGGCTATTTGATAATAGCCTTATAGTAAAGCAATGCTTCCGCTGCAGCCAGTGGGGCCACACCCAGAGTGCATGCGGGAAGCAAGCTAAGTGTGCATACTGCGCAGGTGCCCACGACACCTCGGGATGCCCCAAGGAGAGGGTGTCCTGCGTAAACTGCGGAAAGACCCACAAGGCATGGCAGAGGGAGGTGTGCAAGACCTTCCACAGCTACCTCGAGGGAATACAGGCGAGACGGATGGCATTGCTAACACAGACACTGCGCATCCGCGACGCCGAGGGGGCGCAGGCCCCGCAACGGGACCAAGCACTAGGAGGATTCACGATTGTCACCAGAAAGAGAGGGAGGCAACCCACCCCTCCCGGATCCACGAGAGAGCCCCCCCTCAAGCGAGGGCCGGGGAGACCATCATTTGTGGAATCAGCGCGAAGAGACGCCACACAGTCAATACTCCAACTCGACGCCAGTGGGCCGAAGGCGGGCCACACGGAGATGAGCGAGGAACCTGACACAGACATGGATGACCCCACATACACCCAAGATGAAGAACTTTAGTATCATACAGTACAACTGCGGAAACGCAAACCGAGGCGCATGCCGACCATTCTTCGACAGCATAGCGCCGGCGGAACACCAGGTCCTCGCAATCCAGGAACCGAGCTATAATGGGTTCACAAAATCCACATACTGCCCAAGGAACTTCACTCTTTCATATGACGCTGCTCCCACAACAAAGGTATGCTTCATGGTCAGCCGCAATATAGATGCCGGCCAATGGAGACGCCAGCAATTCGGGCCATGTGTAGCTGCGCTTTGGCTCCAGCTAGAAGGGCTCGAGACTACCATTATCAACGTATATAAGCCGCAAGGGGAAGGGTTCAATGGACAGGCTCTGTCTGCCGTCAAGGAAGCCCTGGAGCTCGCAAAAGGGGAAATCATACTCCTGGGCGACTTCAACATGCACCACCCTTCGTGGGGTGGTATCCATGTCGCAAGTGAGACGCAGGCCGAGCGCCTGCTTCTCGAAACAGAGGCACGGGGGCTCAAGCTAGCAACAGTACAAGGAGAGCCAACATGGAAGAGAGGACAGCGAGAGAGCGTAATCGACCTTACATTCCTCTCCGAAGGGATATACAAAAGGCTTAGCTTTTGTGGTACTGAGGACCGGTGGGCCCTCACGAAGGACCACATACCGATACGCATTCAAATTGACGCCGCCATATACCCAACAGCCGAGAGACGTCGGTTCGCCATCGGGAAGCTGGACCAAACTACCTTCCTCCAGAGAATCCGCTGCCTCGAATGGATCTCAGCCCCGGAGCCCCTAGAGGCCCTCCAGAAAGGCATTCAAGAGGCTCTCAAGGAACACTGCCCGAGAGCGAGACCCAGCCAACAGGCACGCCACGAGTGGACACCTAGGGCGGCCGAACTCCTTGCAGGCGCCCGCCAGGCGAGACGACGATACCACGCCCACGGACAACAGGAGGACGCCCAGACGCACAAGGCACTAACCAACCAGCTCCAAAAGGAAATCCGGCGGACAAGCCGCAGCAACTGGAGGAGGTTCGTCCATGACCTGACGTCGGATCAATCAAAGACCCACAACAAGGGGCTCTGGACCCTATCGCGGTGGAGCCGGAAATGTGCAGGTGCACCGCAGGATGACCCTCACCTGCCAGACCTTAGGAGATCCCCAGATAGCCCACCGAAAGCGGACAATAAGGAGAAAGCAAAAATCTTGGCAAGAAAATTCTTTCCGACAACAGGCAATGCGGACCTCAGCGACATCGCTAACGAAGAGCAGCCTGAGCGCAGGCTAGTCGACGTTAGCCCAAATATCTCATCTGAGGAGATATGTGGACTGGTCAAAAAGCTCCCGAATAATAAAGCACCAGGCCCTGACGAAATCCCAAATGAGATCCTCAAAATCGTAGTCCCAGTAATTGCGCAAGACATGGCTAAGGCCAGCAGCCAATGCCTCGCCGGCGGAACGATACCACAACGACTCAAGGAGTCCATAACAATAGTTCTCCGTAAGGAAGGAAAGAAAGACTACTCCCTCCCCGGTAGCTACAGGCCAATCGCCCTCGAAAACACCCTCGCAAAAGTGCTAGAGAAATGGGTGGCCGACGTGATGACGGGGGTGGCAGAAAGCCACAACCTACTCCCCTGGAATCAAATGGGCGCGAGAAAGAAGTGGTCGACACTATCGGCGGTAGACCTGCTCTCCTCCTGTGTTGAGACGGCATGGAAGACGCGGCGTGGATCCGTCGTCTCGATGCTGAGCCTTGACCTGGCGGGGGCCTTCGATAACGTCTCGCACGAAAGGCTTCTTCACATCCTACACCGGAAGGGATTCCCAGAGTGGCTCATTGGCTTCGTTAAAAGCTTCCTAACGGAAAGGCGTACCAGAATAAGATTTACGGGGTACGAGAGCGAATGGATACCGACACAGACGGGTATCCCCCAGGGGTCGCCCCTCTCACCAATCCTATTCCTGTTCTTTATATCAGAACTACTCGAGGAGTTCCAGCGCACCCAGAACGATACACTGGCGTTCGGCTTTGTAGACGACACCAACCTAATTGCATGGAGCGGCTCTGCTGCTGAGAACTGCCACCGCCTAACAGAGGCCCATGGCCGATGTGTAGCATGGGCAAAACGCCACGGGGCCTCGTTCGCACCGGAAAAATACCAGCTTATGCACTTTACCAGGTGCAGGCACCACGACAGAGCCGACCTGTCGTCTACGGTGCAGATCGCGGGACATGAGGCTACCCTCCAAAAGACTAGCATGCGAGTCCTGGGAGTGTGGGTAGACCCAAAACTCCGCTGGACACAACACATCCAGAAAGCCGCACAAAAAGGTAGGGCTGCATTTGAGGCTGCATCTAGAATCATGGCATCCACATGGGGACCGACGGTGAAGCGCTCACGCCTTCTGTACACAGCAGTAGTACGACCGACAATGATGTCCAGAACCAGTGCCTCCGGAAGATAGCAGGGGCGTATAAACGGACATCAATAGCTGCCCTAGAAAAGGAGTGCGTCATCCCCCCAGCCCCCCTCTACATAGAGAAAATAGCCCTCCAGAGGGCAGCCAAAACCGCACGAGACCCAGTCAAAAGGGAGACTGCCAATGCCCTAAATAATATCTGGGGCGGGCAGACGGGACGCCGACGGAACGCACGACGCCCGCTGGTGACACACGAGGTGCTGCAAGACTGGGCCAAAGATCGCGAAGCAGAGGCCGAAGCGTACGACGCACATCGAAGAGAAAGAGGGCAAACGGAGACCAACGGAAGCCGAAGGCCCCGGCCCAGACGCACAGAAGGAATGCTGGCGGCAGCTAATCCTATTGACAGGTGGGCAGAGCTGGAGTGGCGCCGCCAATGGCTCGAGAAAGCAAAGGCCCGTAAGGAAGCTACATGGAAAACCCCATGGGAGATGCCCACGCTATCCCTATACGAAGGCCTAACGAAACCTGAAGCAACAGCCCTGTTTCTACTCCGTACAGAAGTAATAGGACTCAATGCATGGCTCGCGGCTATCGGGGTCCCCGGAATACTCCCGCGCTGCCCCTGCGGGTGGGCAAACCAGACAGTTCACCACATCCTACTATGGTGCCCGCGGTTCAGCAGGAGAGGCCTAATGGCGCAAAGTAGGTCGGAACGTACAGAGGAGATCCTGGGGAAAAAACGGAGCGCCCAGGCGGCGGCGCGATGGCTAATCGAAGCTGGGGTCCTTGCACAGTTCCAGGTCGCAAGGGAGATAGGTAAGGAGGATACGAGTGGTTACCGCCCATTCCGAAAGCTGGAGGAGTGGTAAAGATAAAGTGAGATTGTCCGCGATATGCGGTCAGATGGCTCAATAGGCAGACTACAGCGAGGTATAAGGCGGGGCTGCAGCACTCCGATAGCGGAGCTGCGGCGCCTCTCCAACGTGGCGCGCGAACGGGTTTTCTCATTGAGCTTTTCCCATAGAAGGACTTCGGCCCGCATAGACCCATTAGGGGGACCAAATCGGGCGGTAAATAGAATTAATAATAATAATAAATATTTAATTAGAATTTTTAACTTCACAGATTGTTAATAATTAAAATATTAGTATGTAAGGGATTCTAGTTCAAGAGCTATAAGTATCTATAGAGGAAATTGAGTTGAAAGAAGGGAGATTGGTAGCTATTAAGTAAGGTAAAACTTCAAATTCAAAGGTGATAAAGGTAATAATTTTGTAAAAGGCTGAGAAATGCTTAAAGAGAAGTGAAACCAAAAGTATGGGTTTTATAAAGGCAGTAGAAGTATTAAAAGCATAAAAAATACAATTTCATTATTAAGGCTGGACATTTAGAGTGATGAATCTGAAGCGAAGACTCAGTTACTAATTAATTTTTAAGAGAGATATTTTAACCAAATGCATTTTTATATAAACTATATAGTCATTCTTAGGAATTTATCTCAGTATGGCTCGGGAGAGACAGATTCACAAGATATTTCTAGAAAGACAGGTTCGGTTTGCAGAAACAGTTTTGAAGATGCAACCAATTTCAATTTCTTTCTATGTACTGTGGAGGGCATTTCTATATCTGAAGAAGTGCGTCTATATCGGTTTTCCATAAGCGAGTTGTTAGTCATAAGCTTGGCAGGGGCTGGCTTATTAGGATAGCCGACCTCCATCTTAATACATTATCCTTCTACCCACCGGCACACTTATAGCCTCCACAGTACACAGTGTAAGAATAATAAAATCTTACTCATTTTGCTTATCAACTATCTTAGCAGCGAGTTGCTGCTTCTTCCGTACATGTGTTAGATATTCCTAAGTCTTCTTCTCTTTCTTTGCAGCCTTTGGCTGCTTTTCCCTTGCACGTGCCTACTTCTCTCTTGCACATGCCTGTTTCTCTGACACTTCTATCCCAATTAGCCTACAATGGCAAGTACTGCGACATGTAGGTATGTAGGAAGCTGGTTCCATTTCTTGAACTGGTGGAGGTAGACGTGTCAGAAAAATCTTCTCTCGTTCGATAATCTCTTTTTTATTTGCAAATATTTGTTTTGTTAAGTGTTTCATCAAGTCTGCAACCTGTTTAGTAGCCTCTTTCGGGAGGGATTCCTGGAGTTCCAAAGAAGCCAAAGTAGATCCAAGTATTATCTGCCGTCCTCTATTGTGATATTGATCAATAAAGGAAAGTCACACACTAAAATTTCTTTTATAATAGCTCATAGTCTATTCTTTAGGGACAAATGATGGGCCTTCAAGCCACTAGCGAGATTGTATAAATGATAAAGATAAGGGAAATCTTTCATGCATTGCTCAAGCCATTCAAAGTCGATGTTATGTTTGCTTATAGTATCATATTCGCTTACGAGTCCAGTAAGGGGAGCTCGTCTAACGAGCGACACAATCATGTAAATGGCTCAGTGATCGATAGCGATCGCTGTACTGTTTTCCTTTTAGTACAGTAAGTACGAGTGATCGCGAACACTCCTGATCACCCGTACATGGTTGACTTCTCCACGCATTGAGGAAGTGATTGCAAGCAATCACAGTACGTACCTCAGGTACAGCAGTCATTACTTAAGGAGGCTTAACCTCCATAGTTAGTAGCGGTGTGCTCAACTCAAATATTGAATCAGACTTTATAATAATGAATTCGCACTTCCAGTGAACATAAACACCTTTTATCATTTGTACCCAACTGTCTAAGCAATAGAGATTATATCTCGCAACCCAAGTCCTTAGACGCAGGATCCTTTAAGCCCCAGTTTGGACCTAGGCTTAACGAATCGTTATAGTCGACATGGAAGTCTATAATGAATTGGTAAGTCGCATGCTTCAAGATAAGTATTTGACCAAGCAATAGAAGGATCCTGACAAACTTCCCACTGTACTTCTAAAAGGTCTATAGCATAGAGCGTCACCTTCCTAATGGGCATCTGAAATCTATCAGGATCAAATACTCGTGAAATATCATGTCCACTGTAATCTTCCTCATCTTGAACATTAATTATAAATGTTTTTAACTTTTGACTAATTCATTTGCAGGCTTCTTCTAAAGAAATATGAATGTTCAAGTTGAATTGCTGGATGAGTTCCTTCAACTCTTTGCATACTGTAGACTCCAAGGTTCGGCAGTGTGTGAATATGAACTCGAATGACTTATTACTCTTTTATTAGCCAGTTATCTCGAAGATACTTGTGTTTAGGCTCAAGTATTTGATCCATTAAGGCAGTACAATTGTTCAAAGCTTCAACTGTCATCGACTGAAAATAATTCCAAATAAAACTGTTAGGTTTATCCTCCTTTACCTTATCATAACCTTTTGAATCTCTAAGTCTCTTCTTTATATTTGCAGCAGCATGCCATTCACAAATTTAAATTGATACAGTTTGCATAACTGTTGCAATAGAGGAAATAAGACCTTTTGTTTGATCGCTTATAATTTCCTATAGGGGTAGGCAGTTTACTCACATTATCTCTTGCATAGACGTAAAAATGAAATTGAAAGCTTCTTCAGACTCTGATCTAATAAATGGAAAAGCAATAGAAATATATAAGACAGTATTTGTAATAGCAATCTGAACAGAGAGAGGAATTTTAAGTCTGTTAGTATTGAAAGTCACATCAGTAAGTAATACAAAGCCACTAGCAATGCATTGTACAAGACGAATTTGATCAGAAAAACAAATAAAAACTTGTTTTAATTATTATGTCTCTGGAGTACCAGTTTGCTGGCTAAGAGTCCAGCTATAGTGGGGACGGTAATGAAAGTTATTTTCTTCTAGAGTACGAAATAACCTATTCTGATCCCCTGTTCTAACAACTGCCCAATGACTATTGTAATATACTTTTGGTGGTATTCACATACCCTGGTTGCAGCCTGTCTCTGGGCAGTCGGATAAGAACTTCGAGTTCAGAGAGTCGAACTTAACTGCTCTGGAGTTTTACATCCTAAATTGCATTCTTGAATACTTACCACTCTTCTGTAGTAGCTCTCCATACCAGAAGAGACTTTAGGATGCCATTCTAGGTAGTATGGGGTCTGTTGTGGGGTGCTGGGCATTCAGGTGTTCAGGGGTAGGTAGCAAGTATTCTCCAGCCTCTACAAGGCAGGTTTCTTTCTTTCTTCACATATGTGGCCTTAGATAGTATAAGGGCTGCTGGTTAGGATTGCCAAAGCTACTTGGTGTTACCGCAGGGCGACGGGACAGTGACGTGGCAACTCAGAGTTTGCCCTAGGTCACGTGTGTCTATTACCCTGCTTTCTCTGCTCTCTTCTATTAAGTCTCATCACTGGACCTCATTAGGAGGCCAGTAATTAGTTCCTCAAGTAATATTATATGCGACTTCTCTATGAAGCTATAGTGATATCGCACCGCTTCATCATTCAACCTATTACCTAGAAGAGCCGGCTACCATACCAAAAGCACTTGACGCCGGTGTTGCGCCATTGCAATCTGATTATATTAGCTATCCCCACACTACTTCAGAAATCCCAGAGGTCCGGCACTAGGACCTAATAGATAGAGCTTGAATAATATAGAAGGACATTAACTATTGCGTCCTGAATCTCTTCTACTAGCTTGCCAGACTTTATTGTAAATCCTATTTGTCAAGCAATCGAAAAAATACTGCTATATTACCTTCTACCATCTCAAGCTAGTGAGGTTTTGGACTCAGACAAAGCTTACAACTATACCTTCAGTAAGGGCTTTTATATTGTAATTTCTAGCTAAGATAAAGCCTACACCAATATCAGATATAGCTGAATTTATCATGACCATACCACTCAAAATTGGCAAAAACTAGATTAATAAAAGACTGAGTAAAGTAACAAACAGAAGGAATACACTAATATATGAGCAAGAAGATTTTACTAGTAAGTGTATATTTCATATTCATGGTATTATTAGAGACAAGTTCTATGTGACTGCTTTTTTGCATCTATATATTAATATTCATAATCGGAGCAGACCAGGAAGCCTGGCTTCTGGACATTATGAATAGAAGCTATGCTGGTACTTATTATATAGTATCTAATCCTCTAGCTTATCTTCTTCATGTAAAAGGGCAGCAATAATATACTATAGCAATTCAACAAGCCATAGTCATATGCTCTGCCCAGATCAGCTGCTTACAAGCCAGTTGCAATATAATTGCTCAGGACATAAGGCTGAATAGTAATGCATTCTACAACACTTAGAGAAACCCTAATAAGCAACAGAATGGGCTATAGCTGCTCACTTCTAAGCTCCCCCTCCCCTGTTGCCCCTTAACTTGAGTTTATAGGTAAGAAAATGAAAGAAAAGCATCAGAAAGTGAGCACACACTGATGGCAAGGCTTATGAGAATCAGCAGAAGGCAATGACAAGAGCACATACAAGGGCAAGAGCAGCTCAGGAGGTATAGAGTACTCAGGGGGAGGGCGGCCATATTCAAGAGGTATATATGTAGCTAGAAAGATACAGATTTACTCAAGGATCAATTACAAAGGAATGCTGCAGAGCATATGTAAAAAGTTTTATTATCTATATTATATTTACACTATTCGTGGGCCTCGTTGCATTGTGAACTTCCCAGACAGTCGAGTTCGACTCTCCGAACTCGACGTTCTTATCCGACTGCCCAGAGACAGGCCGCCCTGGTTGGCTAATATTCGATTCGATTGTCGATAAGTAAGGTCAGCTTGTCGATGTGTTACATCTAAAGTGATAGCTTTTGCATGTTTGGGTTGTCGCTTTCGATGAGTATCATAACAAAGTGGATTAGAGACCATTGGATGATTGTGCTTGTCTTCAGTTTTGCTCAAAACCCAGGCCTTTTCCTCGTTGCCTTGTATGATACTCTTCCAGGAGACATACCACTTCCACTCGCAACTCTTCTTAGCGATATGCGTAAAGACTCTTGTCCGGGTGCTTTCTTCACCTATAGCTTCATCTAGATCATGATCATTTCTAGTCTCACCACCATGATGCTTGCAAGAAAATCGCATTCTCTCATTCTTTATGTAACTGCGAATAATAACACAAAAGCCTTGAGAAAAGGCCCAGTTTTGCATACGTTCATATGCTTCATCTGCCGTATCGAAGATTTCTTTTGGCTCTGGCAGTTGCAAGTGTCCGACTGGAATGAGCTCAATAGCCTGACGAATAATAGGAACAAGAGATGGGTCGAGATTTGGGTGAGGAGTTCACATTGCGATTATTTTAGTAAGTATATGCGATAAGAAGAAAGAATGTGGGGATAGCCAAACTATATGATAATTAGAACGGCAAATCGGTGAAAGAGCGTTGTGGTAACTTAGTGCGGCGCCCCCGAATCTGTCTCCGCAAACCGAACCTGTCTTTCTGGAAATGTCTCGCGAATCTGTCTCCCCCGAGCCATGCCGAATTTATCTACCACCTTATTATGTGAACATCTTTATTATGAAGTCGAAGGTCTTTAATACTGTGGAGGCCGGGGTTTGCCCAGGAAGTGGTGGTTAGGGGGCTTCCGCGAACGTATTCTGCGCGGTCTTGGCGCCGGAACCCCTTCTTAGGTTTTCATCGTAGCTAGCGAATCCATCATTTTTCTACCTCCCGAGAAGCCTACCGAAAGCTCCACAATACTTAGGTTTTGTCTTCTTATTATCTATCAATAATAATGTCTCACATATAGGAGTTTTTCCATTTAACTAGTGAGCGTTCGTCATTCGATAATTGACTTGGTAACTACATTGCTAGGAATAAGCTAGCTTTTCTTTGCATTAATGCTTTACACAAAAGGTTTAATAATGCAAAGAAATTCAACTTGAATACTTGACACGTTTTTCTGGTTGAGGATTTTTGTGTAAGGACTGCCCGCTGATGGTACTCAGGATGTACATTGGCAGTGTGATGATAAAAAGACTTAGTCGCAGTTCAAAGGCTATCCGATGGAGAAACCATCCTATTTGGAGTGGTGAGGCCTTAGGGTGGATTTACTAGATGATAGCTTCCCGATATGGCTGTCTATGAGAATAGAGCGTGGAATTAGAATTCTATATTAATGATTATAGAACTATGAAGAACTAATCGCTGGCTTCCTAATGAGGCTAATCCTTTATAAGCAGCGTTACCAAGAATGTGTCTCCCAAGCAGTTGGAGTTAGCTGACCTTATGGCCACACGTCGAGCCACCAACAGGGTATAGTGCCATCCTCAAAGGCCTACCCAAAGGCTAGCCGCCATATGGCTATACTAATGTCCTCGCAGGTAGTACTATAACAATCTTAAACTCACTACTAGTAACTACAGATTGATGAAATAGTTTGAAGTTCAATTATTAAGTGGCCAGCTTGGAATAGATGAATTACACTAGCACAAAGAAGATGAAAAGAGAATAGTAGTATGCAAAATAGGAGGAAATAGAGTGGTCCAAAGTGGTGGAGTTATTTCTGTTTCGTCTTAAAATAAGGAAACGTAAGGAGTCAGAGACAGAAAGGGCTGAAAAGAGTTTAAGACGAGTTCAGGTAGCTGAATGTCCAAAATTTGTTCAAGAGGCTGCAAGACCCGCAAAGGTAAGAATACGGCGAATTAATGCTTCATTAAAAGCTGAGATTGCTGCTGCAAAGCAGCTCGACAATGTAATTAAGATAGTTTGAAGATTTCTTGTATCGCTTGTATTCCCATATCGACCTTGCGAAGCGAGGTGAAAAGTCCTGCTGACGCTTAACTGTACGGCGTGTCTGTACTGGCGCCCTTTTAAACCTTAACTTCAGGTGCTATTAACTAGGCAGGCACGTAAAAATTCTGTTTTATTCTACATATTGTTTGGCATTTTACATCCAAGAAAACATTTCACGGGAATACTTAAAATATCGCGGACCTTTGAATGGTGCTGATGTCTACGAAGGCAGTTAATCTACGTGGTGAATAAGAGAGTGCTTGCTCGGTTATGGAGAAAATTTTCTTTCATTGAGAAGTTTATTAGGGATATGTCATGGTTGGGGGGTTAGAGAGTGAATGGAGAAACTTAGTGGATTTTGGGGTAGTGGATATGAATTATGTAAAGATTAGATGACAAAAAAGGTTACTAAACAAACCTAACCGCCTTTTCTCTTCTTCTCCTTCCATTTCGGATCCCTCCCTCATAGGGGAGAAAAGGTTATTTAACAAACCAGCGTTTCCGTATTACATCCAATCCTCAAATCCGCGCTGCTCTCTCCCAACCACACCGTAAACCCACCCTTCCCAGCAGCAGGAATGATCCAATTCTGGCTCACCACGTCCCAGACCGATAGATCCTTGCGCGTGAGCGTCAGGACTACAGTGGTTGTTTGGCCTGGGGTGAGGAGGGTTTTGGCGAAGCCGCGTAGTTGGAAGGCTGGGGTTGTGGCGGAGAAGGGGGTGTTGGGAGGGGGTTGGAGGTACCTAGGTTTTGAGGTTAGGGGGAAAGATAGAGGATTATTGGGACTTACAGCTGCGTAACAACTTTTCCGGCGACTTTGCCTGTATTCGTGACTTCAACGGATACTTGGAACATCTTATCCCACAGACTTGGATTCCCCCCCTGAGCACCCCCAGATACAGGAGGCGGCTGAGGGGTCGTGGAATACCTAGAATATAGGAAAAATAGTAAGTCAAAATAGCCATTGTGAATTTCAAGCAGTAGAATCGGGTTAGGTGGTATAAAACGCCAAGGAGGCGAAAGGAAAAAGAAAAGGGTTTAAAGATAGGAAGGAAACTAAACTCACCCATCAGGATACGGGTAACTCCCCACCTCGATATCCTGCGGATTATCTACATACGGATACAGCAGCCTCCAAATCCTATTAAATCCCGCCGGCCACGCTACTTCACTCGGATTCGGAATATTCGTCTTATACACCGGTGTCCCTCCCCTCGGCGGCGGTGCAGGAGGAACCTCTGTCAGCGGAAGCAAGCTCTGCACAGCTGCATTCTTAAACCCAAAGGTCGTGTAGCTCAACCCATGGCCGAAGGGATACCTCGGCGTAATCCCATGGAGATTATAGTAGCGGTAATCAATATACAGCCCTTCGCTGAACGGGCTTTCGATCTGCCCGATGTTGAAACCCGCACCCACGGGTTTAAAGCTTGTGATGCTTTCCTCGGACTTCGGGATCGTGTAGGGAAGGTGTCCGCTAGGTGCGAAATCGCCGAAGAGGATGTCGACGAGGGAGTTTCCAGCTTCTTGCCCCGGGAGGTGCGCGATTAGGACGCTTTTGACGCTGGGGAGGTCTATGAAGTTGTCGAGGATCACGGGGCCGACGGTGTGGATTATGACGACGACGGTTTGATATTTGGCGGCTGCGGCGGCGACAAGGGCGTCGCCGTTGTGCCAGGTGAGGAGATTTTCGCGGTCTCCAGGGTTTCCTTCGGCGGTATCGGAACTATGAAGCAATAAGTAATAATCAGAAGATCATCTTTGTATTTCTTCGACTGCGAGGTAGATAGATGGTTGGATGACTGTTTCTGACTTACTTCTCGCCAGAATCAGAAGAGAGAAAGACCAAGGCTATTTCATCGTCGCCTGGGGGAGGTATCTGGGGGAATGTGTCTGTGAGAGAGGCGATTACGTTTGGCGCCTTGGCTTTGATAGCGTCAATAGGTGCGACTAGGTACCTATGGCAACAGTGAGCATCACTATGTCATGTGACAATAGGGGATAAGGGGATAAGATAACTTACGGGAATTCCGAGGCACCAGATCCCCATCCCTCGCTGTTATCAATCGTCCATTAGCCACTGATATCTCTACATCTCCCGCCGCCAAGGAAAGTTTACTTTTCTTACTTACCCCAGAACACCAATATCACATGCATTATCATTACACGAATTTGGCCCATTCGGATTCGACCCCGCATCACTCCCATAAACGCTCAACTTCGCCTGCACACTCAACGGCAAAACTCCCCCATCATTTTTCAACATCGTTATCGCATCCCTCCCAATCTCCCTCACGATCTTATAATGATCCTGCTGCACATTCACATACTCGTTCACCACGCCCTTCGGGCCTAAAAGTGCTGCCGGATAGAATGGCCCGATGCGGTCGCTCGTGAAGGCGGAGAAGTTGGGCGGCGGGTAGGCGGTGTCTTGACCGAGTTGGTACCAGGTGGCGATGATTCGCGTGACCATATCGCTGAGACGAGGGAGGGGGACGCTGCCGTTTAGCACGGCAATTGAGAGGTCGTAGGCCCAGTAGCTGTTGCCGATTAGGGGGATGAATCCATCGCCCTGTATGAATTAGTCAGAAAGAGAGATCTTAAAGTTGCAGGTCGGGTGCGTACTGGCATGGACATGTCCAACCCTGCAATCGCAGACGATACGCCTCCTATCTGGAAGCCAAATCTCAGTAAGAATCCCCCACAAAAGAATAGATATAAATGCAGGCACAAGTATTCATCGTACCTGAGCGAGCCAATCCGTCATTACAAACCCCTGAAACCCCAACTCATCTTTCAAGATCCCATTGATAAGCTTGCTGTTTTGACTGCAAGATGAATCATTGACCTTCGCAACAACGAAAAAAAAAAATTCAGCAGATTTCCAAACCTGAAACTTTCAAGCAACACATACCTCATTATACGCCAACATTACCGCCCCAACCCCCGCCCTCACCGCCTCCGCAAACGGCCACAGATACAGCTCATGCAGAGTCCTATCATCGATATCTGACGAAATAGCTGGTTGGACACGACTGTCCAGACGGTGCTGTTCCTGCTCATTCCCGACAAGATGTTTTGCTGTTGCGATGACTCCGTTACTTTGCATGCCCAGGACTGTTTGGTAGCCCGCGATGCCTTGGAGGTACGGGTCGGCGCCAAAGGATTCCCAGTTTCGACCGCCATAGGGACTTCGGCCTGGAAGGGAAAGTTAGCTGGGAGGGAGAGTGATTTTTGACATGGGGGAGGAAGCGCACCTATCGGTCCTATACTAGGACCGAGCTAAATTTTATTCCCCGCATCAGAAGTAGAAACAAAATAGAGTTGGCTGCACAACTACTCAAGAGAGGTAAGAAAATACGTACTTGAACATTAACGCCCTTCCCCCTCGCCTCCGCTCCCAGCGCAACGCCCCTAATAAACATAAAATCTTTATCAAACGTCGCGCCCACCGTAATCCCCGCCGGAAAAGCGGTTGTGTTGTCAGTCTTGGCAACACCCAACGGAGAATCCTCCAGACAGAGACTCGGGATCCCGAACCTGGGCACCGATCCCGTGTTTCCCACACAACGGCCCTTTAGAAACCATAGCAAAAATCAATTAGTCATCGATATTAATGATTAAATATAATTGGACACGAAACTAGCCTGGCCTACCATGAACAACCCCGTCCCGGTCGTCAAGTTGACTTTCTCAGCCAAAGTCATCTGCGCGACCAGCTTCTGCGCTTTTACGTAGCTTGTCGTCCATGATGGATCCCACCCGCCGTTGGGTGTGGGATAGTAGGGTGGGCTGGAGAACCCGGGTAACAGACGTTTTCGCGGCGCGTTCGCGTCGGGGTTTGTTGGATTTTTATTGGATTTCGCGGGGAGAGCGGATGATGAGGAGCTTAGGATGAGGAGAGAAATGCAGCAGGTGAGATACGGGGATATCTTCATTATTCGTATTATCGGTTATTGGTTGTCGGGAATGCGCATCGTCGAGAGAGCGACTCGCGTGCGGGTGTTGCGCGCCTTTTCAGAAGATTCTTGGAAATTTGAAGAGCCCATCTTTCCAAGCTAAGCTATGCTGACCTGGGAAATTGTCGAGATTCAGCTGCCTGCGGTTGAAGAGGTCCAGGTGACAGTGGCGTCCGACTCAATCTCAGCCGCTCATCAGAATCATGAACCCATCCTGTCACGGCATTCCAAGGCTGTTCTGCGGGGATGATGGAGTGCGGCTGAGCAGTTCAGCCCCACAAGAGAAATTTGTGAGTGGGAAGCCAAGAAGTCATGTGATATGAAGGCTGTAAAGTTCTGGGCCGTGTGACGGGCCGGGCCTTTGGCCGCGATTAACCGATATTCATCACGTGACAATCGCCTCGTCAGCAGAGTCCGAGATGGATCACAAATAGCATTGGAATAGGAATACTTAGAAACGCGAAGTGATAGGCAAGGGGCCGTATAATAATAGAGAGTAAGGAGGGGCTTCTACGAAGGTGCAGAACAAGAAACTATTGTGACTAGGCAGCTCATTCCGGAAATAACCCAGTGTTCGAAATGGGCGCGGCCGACCTCACTAGGCATGCCCGATTATAGACATTTTTAATTATCTGTAGAAACCATCTGTAGTTTATAAATAAGCATCATGTCTCATTTTCTGACTTCCCCATCGATGAAGACTTTGCTTAAGGTCTTACTGACCTGTCTGAGGAATTTTTTTCGCAGCCACCTCATAGTAGCGAGACCTTGCCTTCTTCAACTCCCGATGAGTTGGAATTTTCTCGCTTTAGAGCAAGAGACAACTAATGTCTACCTATCCTGGTTCTTTAATACTTCTCTAAATAAAATTATGATTAAAATACTCAGGCCGCCTGCAGGCTGCCCCTCTTTCCAGCTGTCTTTAATTGGGCCGGCTAGTCCAAACATTTATTGGCCTGGACCGACTCGCCCGTTTCGAACACTGAACTAGAGGATAGCGCAGGGAATTGTACGTACACACACCCATTTTAGCACAACTACTCTCCCCCAAATTGAGACGAAGAGTGCAAAGACTTCTACTAGCAGCCATCATGCCAATAGCTGTGGTTGAAAACGAACGCCTTGATTGATGAGAACGATGGCAGACATATGGTGGCGATGACACTACGTAAGGTGGCCGTTGGCGGGGCCACGCCCACGACAGTGGCAAGCCGCCCATTTCCAACAAATATCACTTGCAGGACTTCCCAGTTGACTTTGTCCTGTCTGTTTAAAAGATTGCTTTACAGGCGAGAAGCATATCAATATTCCAGCCGCCGAGTCGGACGGAAAGGTGTGGACAGTGCTAAGCCCAAACTGGGCAATTTTCGAAAAGCTGGAAAATTGCCTAAACGGTCGATTTGGCCGCCACGTGACTGATCAAATATGCACTCACTCCCTAATCGGGGGCTTGCGAGGGGCGCTCTCGTGCTGGCTGATCGGAACGGGTACGGATATCTAGGGGCAATGTAAACAATGGCTTAGGACAACGTGTGTAGAATAGAATAGAAATGAATTGCTTGCAACTACAGAATAAAAACTAGACTATGCGGAAGTCAATCTGAGTTAAATACACGACTTCATGCTGCCATGCATCATCCCGGGGGGCAATACCGATATTCTCAAAGCCATGGTGGTTAAGGTGAAGCTGCCACCTCAGCTACTCAAGGGTTTCCTCATATCCAGCCCCAAGTAACTCACAATAGAATGTGCTCGAATCGCTTGATAAAATAGAAGTTCGGTTTGACAAGCCAGTGCTCCATTGGTGGACTGGGCAACTCTGGTAAACGGACGCCCAATTGATCAAGCCCGACACTTGGCAACTCGGACAGAATATGGGTTTGGCTAGCAGCTTAAATCCAATGTGGCCTAGCACGTCAATGAAAGCCCGACGGAAGGTGGTCTCATGTGTCGCCTTTTCCTTCGGCTGAACTACATACTTATTCCAGAGTAGTTATCAATATATACTGGAGTATTTTGAATCTCTATGGCCTTCTATGGCCTATATGATTTAAGAGAAATGATGTACTTCGACTCTATAACATGTAACTCAAAGGAGGTTCGGAAGTGTCCAGGAGCGTCCAGAAGAAGGGGATGCTATTAGTTCAGCACCAATTAATTAAGGCACTTAGTAATGTTACAGCGCAAAATGGTATCTCCACAGGGTTCAAGTTAAGCGATGAATAAGCTAGTTAAGGAACACCTACAACACCTACAACAATACAAACCCAATTTGTGTTCCAAAGCCCCTATGAACAGATGATTAAAATGTGTTCAAATGGCATAGGATTCCACTGAGTACAAGTCACTGCGCGCTGCTGCCCAATCAACCTCCCGCCTAACTATAGCCCCGGTCCAGGTGGCCACCAGCAGCAATCAGGCGGGCGCGACTGCCAATAACTAGCCAACTCCCTAGGCACCCACCTCAACTAAACACCATCAACAAAGCACGAGAGGAAATCTAACATCCAGCATAAAGCCAATAGCGACCAATTCCACAACTAGCCCAGCTGCACTCACAGCAATGTAGCTCAATCCTGGAGTGGCCAGTTTTTTGTAGGTTTGACGTTGTGAGCTGTTCTCTATTTATTTGATGTTTCTTAACTAACCCTAGGCATCGCTTAACTGGGACCTCGTGGAGCTACTATTTCGCCCTTTGGCATTACCGAGTGCCTTAATTAACTATGTATGCACATACGTACATAGAAGAATCCATGCTACAGAAAAAAGTAACTTGTGGGGCTAAAAATTTGCCCTGTCGTAATACCGGTCGCCCCCCCGAGTAGCTGAGGTGGCCGCTCCGCCTCAACACCGTTGAGAATTTTGAGGTACGCTCAGTATCAGGCTCTCGGTATTTCCGCTCGCCTAAATGGTAACACCACTCGGCGAAAATGGTAATTCCACTCCCCCACCAATTTTTTAGGCTCTTGGTAACTCGACATCCTAAATTGATGCGCCCTAACTCCCGCAACCACAATGCCTCTAACTCATAGGATATATATTTTCGCAATGTTAATTGCACTCGCAACTATTAGACAGATATTACATGGTTTTACCCTTGAGGGCTGTTAGTGGTGTAGTCTTGCTTGCAGGATATAACACCTAGGGAATGGTAAGGTCCTGCCTCACCGACTGACAGCCTGGCCATTGGTGGTCCTTAGCTGAAGCGATCTCTTCTGGCACCCGCCTAACGCTACGGTCATCCCCGCAACCTGCAAACATACCAGTATAAATTCTTGACATTCCAGTAGTCTATTGCATTATTTAGTACCATTAATTCTAGGGGGTATTGCCGCACGCACTAATTTGAAGTATCAGGATGCCGAGAGCCTAAAAATTTGGTGGGGGAGTGGAGTTACCATTTCCACCGAGTGGAGTTACCATTTTCGCCGAGTGGTGTTACCATTTAGGCGAGTGGAAATACCGGGAGCCTCAGTATCAGCGTGTTTAATTGCCTTGTATTATTCTAACTAAACCATGAGATTCTAGAGGCCTTACATGGCCCGAAGCCATTTACCAAACGTAAAAGAAAGCACATAGGAAAAGCTGCTCGAAATAGCAGTTACGAAAGCAGTAGTATTAAATAGACCAGGAAAGGGGGCCGGTCCCGGCACACCCCAATATGGTGCGGCCACACCTTTGGGATTTGGTTCGGCCACACCCCCCCCCACCACCACCCCAAAACAGAGCAGAAGCGATCGCACGAAGCGCAGCAGATGAAATTCAATCGCAAAACGTAAATACACGCGTGTCGCGACATTGTTAACAAAACCACCATCGCTCCTTCCCATTTTTTCTTTCCAGAGCCACGCTTCTCCGTCGCTCCCTCACCTCAAACTCTATTGCGATAGGTGCCACCCTTAGAGCATTGCAGATACGCTGTCTATAAGGGCCTTGACATCGTCCATAAAGGCATATTTACTTCGTTTATTATAGCATATCCTTCAGTTGAATCATGGCTCTGTATACATTCATCGACCGATTCGAACGCTCGCTCTGGGGGCGGGCGGGAGGAGCTCCATAATATGGGTGGCAGTGGAGATCAGAGTGTGTAGAAGCGAAGGAAAAAAAATCTATGGGGTGGCTGGGTATTCTATTGGAAAAATGAGGGTGGGGTGGG